>CAEFZY010022094.1:0-24576 GCA_903066815.1 Brachyrhaphis roseni | reverse complement strand
ACCCAAACATTCAGATGGTCCAAAATAAACCGGTTTATTGTTGTTGAATCATGTTTTTTACTTTGTCTGTGCGGTTTTGAACATCAGAAAATTACATTCAAGGTGTAGATGCAGATCTCGGTGAAATAAAAGCATGAAACAACCCATTATATCATCCGGATTGATTAAAGGGATCTTACCTATTAGCCCTTAGACAATTAAAATACAAAATGATTATTCAAAAAAAATAATTAGACTAAACATAGAAATATCTGATTCAGATTAAAGTAATTAGATGAAATAATGGCACATTCTGCAGATTTTTTAATTTAACCACCTAAGTCTATTTATTACAATGGTAAATGGTAATATAGCAAATACTTAAAATTGCAAATAAACTAATTACTTCTTTTTACCACATTAAAATTTTTACTGCCTAAAAATGCTTGTTTACTGGATCATTTGTAGCAAATGATGAATCTGCAGCTAAATCTTACTAACGTGAAAAGCTCAGCATTCCTGCTGGACTGAACATTAATACAGTGGAGGACTGATCTGTTGACAATGGGTGACTTTTTTGTTTTGTTCTTTCAGCAGCATATTTTAGAGACTGACTCCAGTTATTACTGATTACTAAATTAGTTGATTAATTCAGGCATCTCATTATTCTGGCAATTAGCAAACAGAAATATTTCAGCTAACTGAGCTAAAACAGGAAATGTACTGAGTTCATGTCAGACAGAAGAAAAAATGTTTTTATAGTACATTTTAAAAAGTTTTCCAGTGAAGATTAAACTCCTCCCTTCACCACTCACCTGCACTGCCTTCAAACACGACACTGATTCCTCTGCGTATCATGTCAAATCACGACAGTAAGCTATGTTCTTTACGTATACATTTGTATTTAGTATACAAAAATGAGTTTTTTTTAACCACACCAACATGTGAATTAATAAAAAAGAAGACAAACAGCTGAAACAAGTATACAAGTCATCTTACATTACATACGTACATGGCCGATGCATTTCATCGTACAAGCTCTCAGAAGATTTACAGTGGGCCAAACAACCAGAAAACTTCCATGCAATAATAGTATTACAGTTTTTTTTTTCTTTTGCTGTGTTTCTCAGCTACATATCGACACCTTAGCTAGGCAGGACCACATGACATGATTCAACCACACAGCATGACAGGCAGCCCTGCAGGGTGAGGAAGACGGCCCCCCTCCGACCACCCCCCAGCCCTACAACCAGAGCGAAAAATCTGCTCATAAAGTTGCAATCTGCACTGTTTGCTACAATAACAAACTGCACAAAGATTGGCCCCTTTATACTATACACTGTTAGCAACACTTGTAAATTCAACATGAGCAACTAGAATTCCTTTAAAGTTAACTGTTTTACTTTTAGGAAGGTACATATTTAGGTACATACAGATATTCCTAATGCGTTGCGCAATCTGTACATCACTAGATGTCATTAAACCCCTTTTTTTTCTGCCTTAATGTCCACACAATTTTTGAAAACTCCCGTGTATTACTACAATATGAAACTGTACCAAAAACTGGACACTAAAAAACTTGGCTTAAAACAATGTTATCTTTAGTCGCCATCCCGATCAACACCGTGTCACTGCTACCGACACGAGTCTGTTCGCACACAAATACCAGCGTCTATTTACATGCCTGTGACAAACTCACTCACTCACACACACTCACACACACATGAACAGAGAGTAGATCTAATCAGTGGGATCATGAAGACAGAGCATATTAAGACCATGCAAGCTCCTCCCTTTCTGAAGGCAGATCTCAGGCAGCAAGGTTGGACAGCTCCATGTTTGGCATGCTAGTCTGACGCACGTCCACGGCTCCAGAGCAGGAAATAAGAGAAAGCTCTGCTGTTTTTGTAGGTTTACCTTCTTACTGAGGATCACATGGTTTGTGATGTTGCGGTAGATTCATTTAACAGTCAGACACAGAATAGACCCAGAAACACTGAAGTATTTGATCCCCTGCAAAGCAGATGGAGTTTGGGCAACAACAAGGCACACAGATTACAATCAGTTAATCAATCCATCAATAACAGATACTACCCAGGTGTTTTTTTGTATACAGAATCAGCTTCTGACAGCAGCCCACTCAGAGAGGACATCAGGGGAAGTTTGGTTGCTAGGCAACGCCAGTTAATGACCATGTAGTGTGTTAAGTCTGCAGCCCCATGAAGGGTCTCACCTGCGGGTGGATGACAAACAAGAGGCCAGGAGCATCTGAACCACAGCAGAATGGAATCACTACACTGACTAAGTAAAGGTCAAAGTTTAGCTCCCCATGGAGAAGGCACATGACCTGGTTCTTCATTCTGCAGGTGATGAGGAGATATTGAGACTAAAGCCAAGCTCTACGGCATCAACTCGACCTGCTGAGAGCCGGTAGGGCCATAAAAAAACCTGTCACAACGTAAGAGTTTCATATCAGTGGATATCAATAATTATTGATGTGTTTTTTTGTTTTAAATATCTGAAGTACTACCAATCCGGTGGCGTGAATTTCCTGTTTTACCCAGTTTTCACCCCATGTTATTGTTTTTAGTTTTTAACAGTTATGAGGAACGGTGGCAAAACCTGAAACAGCTGCTACGCAAGTTACTCAACAGGTTGTTGCTTGGTAACCAAAGACTAAGTGAGTTGGTTGATGTCACCAATGTGAGAGGTTGAGCAGCTAAAACCTTTCCCCTGCCTACATCTCCCAGAGTTCTGTGCGGTTCTGGATATTGAGTATTCTATCAGACGGTATTCAGCTCTAGGTACAGGATGAATGTAAGGGGCTGAAAACTGAACCACGACCAGTAAGCATGGACTAGAACACATCACCATGGCAATGGCTTCCAGAGCTCAGATCTGCAGAAGCACCGTGCTGAAGGGTTTCTAGAGCTCCTTACTCAGATCTGTCTGACCTGCTGATGGTCCGTCAGGCCGCTGTGCTTCCAAACAGCCTCTTCCACCAACATCACAGCAGGTTTTGATCAAATACTTCTGAAGAAAATTTCAATCAAAATTGCATTTTGTTTTCTGGATCTTTCGCTGACATTTTGTCTCTCTGTGTTAAATTTAAACTACAACAAAAATGAGAGACGTTTCATTTTTTGAAAGCAAACCTACAAAGCAGCTCTGATTTCCTGACTGTAGTTGAAGTTTCCCACTGATTCTTGTCTAAGATCAGCTGCTTGCCAGAACTGAGAGTTGAACAGCAGAATCACTGGTTTGATGAGCCTCACTGGCACCAGATCAGCTCTCAGCCCAAATCCCAGCTTCTAACCAGGAAGTCGAGTTAAGTGTTTCAAGCTTAAAGAATTTCCTTTGACAATAAAAAAGCCACTATAAAATTATGATTTCACAGTGTTTCTATACAGATGTAAATAAAGGAAGGCAGGTGAGAAGTTACAGCTGAGCTAAATTCTCATGGATAAATAATTATAGCTTAATCCATCAGTCGGCATAACCACAGTATTACTCTGACTGTTTGCAGCTTTTCTGTAAAAACATGACAAACAGGCTGGAGATTAATTATTATAATCATTGGGCATCTTTTAAAAAAAAGCCTCAGATCACATCATGCGGCTGTGTTAAATATTTTACCTACTTCCTTTAAGGCCTAAAACATAAGATGTACTTTCTGTTTTGACCATAAGTCACTACATTAGGCTGAGCTGCAGATCTGAACTCAGCGGTCAGTAATCAACTTCTTACCATTCTCAGGTGGTCTGACCAGGATGTTTTTACACAACTAGACATGTTTATTATCTCAAAGTGCAGCTCAGAAAATGATAGCTGTGATATGCTTCGTTCCAGTTGTACTCGGAACTGGGAAATTCCAATTTCCTGGTCGGAAAATTCAACTGGAACGCCGACGAAGGTCAGATTTCCCAACGGGAAAGTGGAGCAACTCCAACGTTCGTGCTTCAGTATGGCCGGTCCTCGCATCAACAGTAGTAAGCTGTGGTGGAAAAATGCTTATTTTGCAAGACACACATGTAAGAAAAAAATCAATATTACATGTAGTGCCTGCAAATCTAAACCAAACAAATTAAAAGTGGTGTTTCCTTATGAACAGTAAAGCTTAAAACGATGTTTGCAAGAGATACCGTGAACAATGTTTATGAGCTTGCCATGTTCAAATCCCGACTTTCTAACTGGAACGCCAAGTCTGACGTCAAACCCACCTCTGAGTTCTGACTTCCCAGGTAACTGGAAGGCAACATTAGCAGCCAGAAGGTTTTCAGGGCTGAATGATCTTAGACAGGGAGCTGAGGATAACTTCAACCCAGAACCTATCAACACCTGACGTTCTGTGTAACTACCACTGCGTTAATTTAAGCAAGCATGGCTGAGAGAGAAGAGAGCAGGAGAAAGAAGGTTGTGGAAAGCTGCAGTCCTCCTGGCAACAGTACAACGGAGACGGACAGTCAGTGCCATTCATAGGGAACCTACCATCTTATTTAGGAATGGTAAAAAAAAAATGAATGTTGGTCGTCTAACCAATATGGTTTTGAAAAAGAAAGACTACAGAAAGCAATCACTGAACTGCACACTCACTCTCACCAGTTTTAGCTCTCATTCTCTCAAAGAAAGTGTGTGTGTTGTTCATGATGATGTGGTGTTGTAGCAGTGCCTCTTCCTCAGAACATGGTGCATCTCTTCCCTCTCTTCTTCACCGGTGGAGGGCAGAGCACGGCTCGGATGGCCTCGTCAAATACTGTCTTCAGGCCTCGCTGGGTCAGTGCAGAGCACTCCAGGTACTTCACAGCCCCTGAGGACCAGGAAGGTGGGAGAGAAGGGTGAACGTCCTAGTTCTAACAGGAGGATGCCCATCATGTACTCTACATGTTTACAGATAGAGTATCTGAAAATGACATAAAGCTTAAGGGTGTTTTCACACCTGATAGTCTGATAGACTCAGTTCGACTGAGGACCAAAGTTGCAACGTTTGTTACATTTTCAGCTGCTCCAGTTCTCTTCCATATGACACTGAGTCAAACAAATAAAACCCTTTGAGCAACCTGCATCCCCCACCCTCACCTGTGGGGGCGCTGCACCAAGAAACACAACACAAAAACCTCTGAAGGTAACACTGGGCACAATTTCCTTCTTCTCCAAAACGTAAACAAAAAACAAGCCATTAGTCCTGGTAGTGCTAGACTTGCACGTTTGTTTTGGTTGTATTTACCCAGAATGCCCTGCACTGTAGTCCACTTCCTGCTTTTGGAGTGCATCCACATATGCATTTGAACCACACCAGAGGTCAACCCAACTGAACCGAGACTGAGGACTGTAGGCGGACCAGAGTTTGCTCTTTTGGATCGCATCAGAGTTTGACTGCACATTGATCAAAATCTGTCCTGCAAAAAAGCTGAAGCACTGTTTAGCTATGACTCCCCTCCAGCAGCAGATTGACTAATTATTAAAATCACATATGAAGGCACCACTGCAGCAGCCTTTCCCATGTCCTCCCACTTACATATGGAGAGCCATTTCAGCCAAAATTAAATAAATAAATATATAGGGAAAATAAATAAATAAATGAGTAAAAAAATAAATAAATATATGGGTAGAATAAATAAATAAATGAGTAATTGGCATGCTGCAAATACAGGGAGAGTGTGTAAAAATAGACATTCCAGATCACCATCATATTTATTAATTTTTTTGCTGTAGATAGCTTACAGAGATGACGTGCATATAATCGGCCTAAGATTACATGCATGTGGACTGGCTAACTGATATTCATGAAACTGTAATAAATTGATCAAATTTTTTTTAATGCTTGTTTTGGTAAGTTTTGCTGAAAAAAGAAGTAAAAAAGGAGAAAATGGAAATAAAGACATGAGAAACAAGAGAAAACAAAAATAAATCTGTGCAGTATGAGATGAAAACACTTTTTATCTCAAACTCAACATGAATCATGGTAATGAAATGAGCAAAAATAATCCAACCTAGTCATTTAAAGGGGCAGTATTATGTGTTTTCCAGGCTCATTGTGGCATTTTATAGCACAATCAACTGACTATGCCACCTTCCATAAATATGAAAATGCAGTATGTATATCAAATATGATTTAAAAGACATTCTACTTCCTGATTTAATGTCTTGAAATTGGGCCTCTGTCTCTTTAAAAACTTCTGCTCTTTAAGAAATGACAACATGACTCCTCTATTAACCCTACTACTCATCTTTTTCCATCCACGTAGCACCATTTTGTAGCACAATTATGTACTTACCTTCAGTTGTTATAAAAATGCTATATTATTGAACATAACTTAAAATAAAGTTGACTATGTAATTTAACAACTTGAAATTGGGCCTCTCTCTCTTTCAAAACTTCTGCTCTTTTTGACACTCCACCTTCAGAAAGTCATCACAACATGGCTCCTCTATTAACCCTTAACAATGTTTTTACCAGCACTGCACTGAGAAGTAGCTCTGATAATGAGCTCAGCAGATGCGCAGTTGCACCAGGTGTTTGCTAATTGCTGCTGGCTAGTCTGAAGGAGCTGAGTGGGGAGTGATGCGGAGGGCTGCTGTGTGAGACTGAAGCCTGGAAACTGCGACTCCGAGAAAGCACTGCACATCAGAGGCGGAGCTAGGTCCATCCACGCGTTTTGCACAGCTGAATGGTTGCCATGGGGATTGAAGGATTTTTTTCCCAAACACGTATGAAAGAATCAAAGCAACACTCCAAGTATTTTTTTGATGAGGAAATAGCATTACAGCTAAAAAGAGTTGATTTTCCATAATACTGTCCCTTTAAGACCAAACCACCACAGTGACCATTACATCATATCTAAAGAAACATAAACCCTGCATAGTAAACTACCTAAATTACTCATCCTTCACTTGGAGTTCATATTCTCCGTTCTAGCTGCATTACTCATAAATGAGGTCTAACAAATGTGTTTTGTCTGAGCTACGCTCTCACCGATCTCCCTCGCCATAGCCAGACCCTGAGGATAGGTAATGGGAGACAGCTTCTTGTCCCGCAGCCTTTCGATGGTGTCCTTGTCATCTCGAAGGTCCAACTTCGTCCCCACCAAGATGATGGGTGTGTTGGGGCAGTGGTGTCTCACCTCTGGGTACCACTACAGCACCAGGGCGCACACAGGGGCGTGTGCACAAGTGGATTTACAGAGAGACAAAGTCAGTGGAGACAAGAAATGGGAGAGTTAGCTGGATGCAGAGGACGAGTATTACACGCCTCTCCACAAGGATGAGCCACATGAAGGAGTCAATATGAAAAGTTAAAGCTGCAGTGTGGAAAAATATGTTTTTTACATATTGGTTAAAACTGTCACCATGTGATGACAATTATTTTCCTGTCTCATGTTACACTGATATAGTGACAGCTTCAGCAAATATATAAAAAACGTTTTTCATAAAAGTTATCTACAAATAATTTGAAGGTTGAACAAGTTTAAATGATATGATGAGGAAGTTCTGCAGAGGGAGGTGTGACCTTGTTCAAGGTGTGATTTGACATGAGAGCGTCTCTTTACGCTCAACACGCCAAACCTCAGCGGCCGCCTCCCCCTCCGCAGAGCGCCAGCACTGCTTCAGGCCTCGCTTTGCAACAGCTCTCTGCTCGTCAGCTTAACTTCTGACCATTCCAAAGCCGAGGACTGAGCGGCTGCAGTGGCCGTCTCTAATGCCAGGGGGCGCTATAGATGTGCCTCCTAGTGGTCAGACTGGGCTCAGGCGGGGCAATAGAAGGGAGTGGTCAGCGTACTGACCTTAGCTCGGACGTTCTCAAAGGAGGCCGGACTGACCAGGGAGAAGCATATCAAGAACACATCCTGGGAGAGAATCAGAGAGATAGCTGGTTGACAGGAAATTTGTATGTTTGTGTGAGTGTGTTTGTGGCCACGAAAAGGTTTGAGTTTATTTATAGAATAACTGGATGAATTCATTTCTGGATCATTATCCATACACCGATAATCAAATAATATGAAGCTTTAGATTCTGTGAGCTACAGGAAGTTGTTTAATTCCTGTTTTACTTTAATTTACATTTCCTTATACCAGATGGTCAGACATGTGTTTTTCTAACATATTTGGATATGTGGAAATTTAATATAAATTTTTAAAAGACCAACCAGTCATAAAAATGAATAAAAGACTTATTAAAGTGTTCTGTTAAATATAGACAAACACTTCCTGGAGTGGCTTTCTGGCTGTCTTTGAAACAAACTTTGTCTTTTCTCAACATTTAACACTATTGTCTTATTGTTAAACCAACTGAAAGCTTTTTTCCACGCAAACACCCAATTAGAGATAAAAACATGATTGTTTTCCATATTTTCCTGTATGTTAGTTTCTTATACAGCATGTGCTGATTTTAATCCTTTGCAGTGAATTATATACATATTTGAATCATTTTGCGATGCTGTTTTTTTGGCACTGGCAGAGTCTGGTCGGTGACTGGAGGTCCAAGGCGTGTTGGCGGGAAAAGAGTTCAAAATGGATGTGGAAACATTCGTTTTTCAAGTTTAAAAATATATGACCCAGAATATCATCATTATAAGGAAATGGGAAAACCAGATGTTACCTGGCAGCTTTGTTGGGAAATTTAGTTGAAGATTAAGCTAAAAAAAATTAAGCTAAGTAAATGTTTTTAAGTTGCTTAAAATATGAATTCCTTTTGATATAGTCAGTAATTTATTTGAGTTTTTATGGAGGGACACCCCACTTACTGGCTTAATTTGCTAACTGAATCTGTCTAAACTCCACAGATATACTGATCAGTTTTGTGTAGGCAAACATCAGAACAAGTTTCCTTTAAAATGCAACAGAAATGAACTTTTCTTATGGAGCCTGTAATGGGGTGTCCTAATTTTTCACTTGGTTATATGAACCTATATGTACATTTGTCCGTTCAGTTGTTCCTACATGACAGTGTGTGAGAGGAAGTGATTTTGGGAGGAAGGAGTCGGAGTACCGTCTGTGGGTAAGACAATGGCCTTAATCTATCATAGTCCTCCTGTCCTGCCGTGTCCCAGAGGCCCAGGTTCACTGGCTTCCCATCCACCATTACATTGGCAGAGTAGTTGTCAAAGCTGGAACAGACAGGAGAGCACACGGTTAGGAAAAACAAGCACGAATTGTACAAACTCCCAGCTGATCTGAGTCCTGATAAAGAATTGGATGGCAGCAAAAACAGATGTAGACTTCAGGATGAGATCAGAGGATGTTCAGACGTGGCTCTGGAGAAAAGCTGAAACAGCCTTTAGCTACAGTTCTAGCGAGGTCAGACTCTTTTTCATAGATTGGATAGTTCTTTGACCTATGAGATGTGACTTACATGTGTGTTTTTTTTGTTTTGCTCTTCACGATTCACTTTTTGATTTATTTGTTATATGTTAAATAAGACCAACCAATGTCCAATCAATGTCAGGCATTACAAATATTAATGCAATTAGACACATTTATTTTATGTACAAAGGTTCCAGTCAATAAATACATTATATATTACATTATCGATGTGACTTTCATTAAGATCTACGGTTCTTCACACCGTGACTTTATGGCAGAAGGTTTCCACTCACTGCTTCAGTTTCACTGCATGTCTCTTTGTTTCTGGTAAAGAAATAAAGACTTTGTGCTTATCATGATAGAGGGTGTACTTTCTTTTGTATATTCTACATGCCATGCTTAACAGAGAAGGTTTACTAATTTGTATTCTACTTGTTATTTTGTTGCACCATCATCCCTAACGGTCAGGGTAAACTGTATCATCAGCACAAGTTTTTTTTTTTTTTCTTCCTCTAATGGAAGTGTTTGCGGCTCACTCACACAGTGGGGATGTATTCACCAGGAAAGGCATTGGTGGTGTAGCTGATCAGCAGACAGGTCTTTCCCACAGCCCTGAGGAAGAAGAGAAACAAGGGCACATTTATTAAACAGGTCCATACAAGCACAAATGGAGCAGCCATGTCTGTACGGCGTGTGTGGACGAGTCAATAATGTCTGACATGCCTGGAGGTGCAGTGTGTGGACAGGCTACTACTCCCCTCCACTGGGCCGCACACACACTGGCCCAGATTCATGTTGCCCGGGGACACAGTGGCCCTCTGTGATACAGCCTCCACCCACTACTGTGAGCACAAGCTCATTCTCACACACACACATGCATGCACACGCACAAACACACACACACAGACAGGACCTGCTCCCCTCCTATACTGGACTCACAGGCTGCAGGACTGTCCTCAGACTGACGATAGCATGGACATTAACGATAGTACTGTTAATGCAAGGGCCCTGTAAGTCTGGGAGACTGACCCCAAACAATCACACACTGTTTACTGGCTGTTCAGACTGGGAGTTGGGGGGGGGGGTTGACCAAAGGCAGATTACTCTTGGATATGGAAATACTTGGTTCCAGGATTGGAAAGATGTCCACTTCCAGTCAGAACAAAAGCTTGTGTTTTGGCAATGCCTCCAACTCATTTTTTATTAATGTCCCTTTTGAAAAGTACCATGTTTGATTATTCATTAACTATACAGCCAGCCCTCCATGAAGGTTTGTGTTGAGTTTAAAACACAAACCAGAGGGTAAACTCAAGCTAAAATATGATGGACATTAAGAGAAATCACTATGATATTTGTACAACAGCTGTGTAACTGCAACCTATGCTTGAAACTTTTATTTAAACAACACAGTTCAATTACTAAGCCTCTGTAGAAGAAAACAACATGTGCTGAAGAGGTTGCAGTTAACTGAAGAGCCAATCCACTGACCTAAAGAAAAATGGAGCAACATTTCTGGACGGATGAAAGCAGCTTTGTTGTTTTCAGGCTCAGGGGTCTGAAAACAAAACTGAATGTGTGTCACACTACAATTCAGTTCACAACACATCATCTCTTCTTTATAAACAAGGGGAAAAAACGTTCAGTCGATCCAATGTATAGTTCAGGTTCAGTTTATTATTCAAATTGATTGAAAAGTTTCTAAGAAAACCCAAAAGATTGAGTCACTGACTTGCAGCATTCCTCCAGGAGAAACACGTAGCAACCGTAGCTTGTACTGTGTCACTGACTTTTCAAACATCCCTCATACTGAGCTTGCATGTAGCGACAGTGGAGAGGAAAACGTTCCCTTTAATATGAAAAAACCTCCAGCAGAACCAGAACCTGGCTCAGAGTGAATGGACTGAAGACTGAAGCATGGTGCCTCAGGCATCATGATATATGGACGTTTCTCAAACTGTTGGGTCCATTTACCATGAAATTAGAGTTTCAACATACCAGCGACGTCAAACACACCAGTAAGCAGCATCTTGGTTCTACGCCAGTGGCTCCCAGTCCAATAACTGGACTTTAATGGAGTCCAGTGGTCCTGACCTGGATCATACTGTCAGAAATTGGTCGACTTCATGCAACCCAGAAACTCACACTGTGTCAGGCATCAGCTTTTGAAACCTATATGTTTATTATTCACTGTTCTAAAATTGAGCTGAATGTTGAACTGCAGACTGTAATGTGGAATCCAGATAGAAGGATCTTTAGGGGTGTGATGATGGACCTTTCACAGAAGAAGAGAACCCAATGATCATCCCATAGTCTTCTGATTAGCTCACATCTAACTTCCTGAGCCCAGCTGATTAATAGTAGTATATGTGACCAGCCCATAGTGATGCCTAATTTATTACTGAATGTTTACTTGGTTTCAAGAACTTAAAATCTATTTGTTTAAGGAAGTTATTAGCAAATTACCAATAGGTACAGTAATAGGAAGATCATTATAAGAATAATGGAGTAGAAAAGACATTTTGGTCAGGATTAGAAATAATAGAAAAGAATAGTATGAAAAAGTATGGAAAGTAATGAGCCCAATATAACAGGTTTCAATATCCTGTTATATTGTTTGTGTTTTACGTCCTAACAATTTAAAACACAAACAATATAACATGGAATGAAACTTATTAAAGGCCTAAAACCCAGGAGAAACACAACACTGAGTGTCAAGGAAGTCAGCAGTGGCTGTCAGAGGCCACAATCAGGGTCTCACCATGCCACAACCTCAGGCATCTGTGCAGACACACGCACAGACACACAGAAAAAAAACAGAACATGCAATAAATGACAGAAAAACACACAAATATTGAAAGCATATAACAGATGTACTAGTTAACATAAAACTAGAGAAAATCAGGTTTGGTGGCTCTGAAAACAGGTTCAACAAAATCTGTAAATCTTTTATCATCGTTTTCAATCAACCCTCAACAAAGATCCAGGAGCTGCAGGCCCCTGGAGCTTTGGTTGAGCTGCCTGTCTATAAATCTTGGTATTGATGTTTGTATGGAGCTACAGAAAGGACAGAACCTGAAAACTCACCCTCTGCAACTCGGTCTGCTACAGTCCTATGGTAGTTGCAAGTAAAACTTCACCAACATAACTAGGGAAATCAAAAACAATCTAAAATTTAAATGAGAAGCTAAAACATTTGCCCACAACTGGAAAGAACAAAAGCAGCAGTGGCAACATGGCAACACTCCCTTCCTCCCAGGATTGAGGAGAGCCTGCAGGCATCAAAGCAACATAAAATGTTCACGCGTATTGACCCTGGTGGCGTTCCATACTTCTCTTTACTGTTAGCTCTCCAGGGGCCCTTCATAAGGACGACTTTGGTTCTAATTGTAGAGATGCAACCAGGTTGCTATTGACCTGTGGTAATGTTACACAAACCAACCAAGTAGAAGAGACAGCAACACACCACATACTACACACTTAGGTTTAGGCCTGGGTAATAAATCAAATCAATATATATCGCAATAGAAACATGATCAGTATCAATAGATAATATATCTGAAGCAATATTCAATTTATAGAATCTTCACTGAACTCTGAGCCAGACCTGCACAGAATTCTGGGAGATGTAGGCAGAGGAAAGGCTTTAGCCACTCAACCTCTCATGTTTGAGTAGCTAGCATCAACTAACTCACTCACTCTGTGGTTACCTAGCAACAACCTGTGGATTAACTTGTGCAAGATCAGTTTCAAGTTTCACCAAGTACTTAACAACAAAAATCAACGGTGTGGAGGGAAAAAAAAACTGTAAGCACCACCAGTTTGCAAATATTTTAGATATTTAAAACAAAAGAGTAATCAATAATTATCGACATGGACTGATAAGAAACTCTTATATCATGATATAATTTTCAGCCCTACTTGGGCTAACACTGAAGCCAATACCTGCCTTTTGGTATGGAAAGCCAGTGAGGACAAATCAACGGCTACGCAAACAACACCTTTTGTTTGGAAATGATAAAAATGAGAAACAGAACTTGTCATGGTGTGAGCAAGCTGCAGTTCTTGTCATGGCATAAGAATAACTGGGAGCAGCTCCACAACATGGATGGAGTGAAAGTGTGTGTGCAGCACAGCACAAGCTCATTGTCAACACCTACAGTGTGTGGGCCGTTAGCAGTTTACATCTGTACAGTCTGTACCAGAGCTCAGGAAGACTCATCACTAAACTTGTTCCTAGACGACCAATCTAAGACTAATCTTGGCCTGTCTTTGCTTCCATAAATCAACAGGAAATTAATGGTTTATGAGACCACTGTAAACTACTGGAACATTGATCAATATATTTGATGTGTATTGTTGATTTTGATGGTGGAACGCGACATGTAAGGCACTTTGAACTACCTTGTGGCTGATGTGTGCAATGCAAATAAACTTGATTGATTGATATTGTGCAACAGACTCACTTTTGAATTTTGATTTTTTTAAGTTCAGATGCCTTTAAAAACAAACGATACATCTATTCAGTCTTACAGACATTTATTGTCTCGAGTTTAATTTTATTTCAATTCTACTTCTTAACAGTTTTTGCAACGTTTCTAAGATCTCTTTATATTGTTTTGGATCTGTATAGGAGTCCACAGTGAGCCAATGGTTAAAAACTGAACACTATCTATGATGCTACTTTAAGCATCAGATAGTTTTTTTATGGAACACGACTAATTCCTTTCAGCAGGTTATGTGTACATTCTGAACTCTATAATCTATGCTGCAAATCTCTAGAATTATTTATTCCAGAATTATACAGAGGAGGAATTCACAGCTGTGAATTTATTTATTTATTTATTTTTGATATGCATTCTGACATTCAGCCTTTTTGAACAAAATATGACCATTGACTCATTCAACATTTATGAATCTATCTAGTAAAAACAGCAGTGCGGATCGTGAGCGGTGACCGCTGCAGCAGGCAGGAATCTGGGCGCTAGAAGACAAGGGGCTGGGTGAGCGGTTACAATAGCGGGGCCTGCTTGCTGCTGGCAGGGAGGGCCACGCATTCCTCAGCGTGCATCAGCACTTCAGCCTGCCTCCACCGGCCTACGATGGCCGTGTTCTCTGCGAGGCTTCCCGAGGCTGCCCGGCTCCTCCCTGCACGCCGCAGCGGCCGGGCTGCAGCCAGAGAGCCGCTAGCAGAGGGGCGAGCCCACCGCTAACCCGGAGAAAAACGGGCCAGGCGGCGCAGCGCTCCGTGAGCCCCATCCCTTTTTCCACATAGCATCCTCCCATCATCCATCTGTCGGCGGCCGCATCACATGAGCAATGCTCCGCTGCTGGCCCGTATCATGTGAAAGAGCCCTTACCCGTCGCCGACCACCACACATTTGATCGCTTGCATTTGGACAGGAGCTGGACGCTTTCCGGGAACCGGGGCTGGACAGTTCAGGGATCCGACAGTCCGCGCTGAGGGATCGGATGAGAGCAGCGGGTTAGTCCGCCTGGCGATGAAGCCGCAGTGAAAGAGGTCGATGACGAACTGCGCCGACTCTCTCCGGGAACAACCGAGTGCTGTTAAAGGGACAGGCCCGACAGAGAGACAAATGGTGGAAATGCCGCGTTCCAGGATGTGAGAATGACGTCACAGTCAGACGGGCCGTTTTCCAGTTAGACGTCAGAACACGGTGGGATTGTTCCAGTGATCAGGCTAACATCTGCTAACAGATGCTAAACTCACAGCTGGCACGACGTAGTGCAGTGTTTGACCTGGGGCCCCTGTTCCTGTCCCATTACCACCAGGGGGCTCCACCTTTATGAAGAGTTGCACTACTTAACATTTGTACTCAGGTAAAAGTAAAAAGTAGCTTTCTAAGAATTTACTCAAGATTAAAAACCTATTTGGTGAAAAGGCTCATTTAGTTCTGACTAACAGATCAAAACATCTGATTACAAAAAACATGATGTAGACGAATATAGAAAACTATGAACACATTCTACTATTTTAAAGACAAAAATAACAAATGAAGTAATTACAAATAGATTCAGGTATATGGAACTCCAACGAAGCCACGTCCAAACTCAGAAGCTGCAGAATAATCTATATCCAACTTACTGAAAACATAAAATATATCTGAGAATGTAACCAAAAAAACTGAGGAGGTAAAATTTTATGTTATCCTCTAACCTTAGATGTTCTGCAAAATTGTAACTATGGTAACACAACGATGAAGATAATTATTTGCAAAAATAACAAAATAAACACTTGTACTACTAAAACTAATGATAGAAGAAAATAGACATTTATTTTGCTTTTTGTCAAAATCACAAAATGGAATACATTTGAAAAAATAACATGATACAAAATATTTCCTTGTGATATAAAGATGCAATTAGAATACAAAGCTTGTGTAAAATGAACTCTATGATCCAATCAGAGGATCATCTTGCTTCACTTCCTCTAAAAATGGAGCTCACATTTAAAAATATTTGTAAACTGGTGAGCAGATTTGAGTGCTAAAAGCGGCGCTAGATGATTAGCAGGAAAACAGACAAAACAAAAAACATCACTGCCTCACAAATAAAGAAGTAGTTTACTGAAAACAATAAGCTTCAAGATTATCAGTACTGTCCTGCTGCTGTTTCCTTTTACTGACCCAAAGGGGAAAGTTTCCATCTTTGAATCCTGTTAGCAGAAAATAAGAAACTGAGATCAAACAATTGATCTGAGTCGAGAGATTGATTACAGCCATCAGACGTTAAATTAAAAGCTATTTATTGGTACAGTAATATTATTGGTAAAGTAATATTGCTTTATTCGTCAAAACCTTGTTTAGAATGTGCATTAATTTACACATTTATTAACATAAATACAAAATTTGATAAAATTTAATTAATATCTGGGTAAAGAGCAAACAAATGCTGATGTTCGACAGACTTTCTCTTGTTTTTTATGTTCATAAACTTAAACCCAGACCCGTTCTGCTTCGTTCCACTGAAAACTGAACCTCCAGACAGAACACAACTCAGGATTTATCCCTGAACTGGATCCATTAATCCTTGGTGTTTATGTCTGTATCAGCACCACCTCAGGCCAAAAACTGCCAGACATTTTAATGTTTACAGTCTGGAGATTCAGTGGAGCAGAAAGAACAGAGCTGCTGCAGCTGTACGTGAGAAGTTACTGTCTCCAGTCAACATCACCATGGTGACCATGGGGCAAGAAAAAAAAAAACCTTTGCATGAATGTTGTTCACCTCCAGTTACCACACAGACCCTCCTAAACACACACCAGAGAACAAAGGGAACCGAGTGGCGATGATGAGCCCCAGCCTGGTCAGAAATGAAAACTTCTATGTTCAGAGCTCTTACTGACTTCTAATGTTAGCGCCTCATGGAGTGGTGTAGAGACTGGGGCAGGTGTTCACTGGTCATGAGTGGGATTCCACTGGTTCCACTACTTGTTGGGGCTGCTGTAGTGTCCCAGCGGGGAGCCTTGAACGTAGCTGAGGATGGCGCTTTGCAGGTAGCTGGCTCTCTGGGCCTCGTCCTCCTTCATCCGCTGGATCTCCACTTCCTTCAGCCGCAGCTTTTCCAACAGGGAAGACTTTTCACTCTCTTTGTCAAGAAGCACTTCACGGTGATTATTAGTTAGAACTACGAAAAATGAAATGCACAAAAAAGGCATGATATGTAACAGATGTGTACAGTTTTATGCAATAAATTAGAATATTAATGAAAATTTCATGTATTTCAGTAACTCATAAGTTATATAATACAGAGACCTCCCACATTCCCTATACTTTTTTTTGTTCAAAATATTATTATAATAGTTTAAGGTATGAGAACCTTTTCTTGTTTTGTAAATGAATTAAAATGGAAAACATCTGGATTTTTCACTCTGTAAATGCATTGACAATCTTCAACACATTTTTATTTGGAGTGAAGTGAAAACTGGATAATGTTTATGAAAATACGCTATTTTTTGTTAGAATTATTTTTAACTATAGGTTAAGATATATAAAAAAACACACCGAACAAATAA
The DNA here is from genome assembly GCA_903066815.1 of Brachyrhaphis roseni. Lineage (NCBI taxonomy): Eukaryota > Metazoa > Chordata > Actinopteri > Cyprinodontiformes > Poeciliidae > Brachyrhaphis > Brachyrhaphis roseni. The sequence continues at coordinate 7,266 of CAEFZY010022094.1, read as the reverse complement.
AACTAAACTTCCTGTTTTAGCTAAAGTTAAGTTATTCCTGTTTTGTAAGTGTCAGAATTTTCTACACATTAGGAATACTATCCAATACAAATAAATGAAGCTAATTTACAATTGTATTCTGCTAATGACTAGCAGAATAAAATCACTTTAAGAAATGCATTTATTGACAGGCATCTAAATGAACAGCTCATCACAAAGGCAAACAATCTGTGGATTACAGATTATTTAGCTCAATCTGAAGTCAAGATGAAGACATTCTGCTGTGAAATGTTTGTCTGCTGTTAAGCCCTAAATGATTCACACCTCTAGTACATTCAGATTTAAGATTATTTTCAATCCACAAAGACATTTGTCTCTGATCAAAAGTGTTCTATTAGATTATAAAACAATGCAAAAGGATTATTTTAACTGTTTTCAATTGAATTCTTTATAAAAAAAATGATATCTTTATTAACATTACAACAATCAAACCCTAATCTGTAGTTCTGTTCACAGATTTTGTCCAGACTCTGGCTGGGTCACTACAAAATATTAATGTTACTTCTGATGGGAAGACATATGTAGATAAAATAAAATATTACATTAAACCAAAAACCTGACAGGGATATGAATGATTTTGAGCAAACTGTTTACTAATACATCAGATTTTTTAGGTGTCCAAAACATTATGCAACTTGAAACAAAGCAGCAAACTAAAAAGTGGATAATGTACCTTTCATCTCTCTCTCCAGAGCACTGATCTTTGCTTTGAGCCCCTCTTGTGCCGTCCTGTCTGCTTCCAGCTGTCCAATCTGCTCCAGCAGCTCCACTCTTACCTTGCTCACCTCAGCCACCTTCTCCTGCTCTTTTCCAGACAGATCCTGCAACAACATGCTGTGTAGGAAGGATCCACACCAAACAGCTGCCAGCAAACGCATCCAAACAAAGAAAGGCTGGGCGGCACGGCAGAAAAACCTATCACCATGTAAGCGTTTCGTATTAATTCATATCAATAATTAGTGGTTATTTTTTTGTTTTAAATATCTGAAATACTGCCAACCTGGCGGCGAGAGCTTTTTTCAATCAACAGGTTGTTGCTAGGTAACAGCCTTTTTTTCTCTTCACATAGAGGGATTATCAGTCGACGTCACGTTGCGTCAGCAGCCACTCTACTGCCACCTGCAGAAGGCAGGCAATAATAGGTTATTCTAACTATTAAATGATTTACAATCAGACTGATAAAATCATCAACAACTCTCCGCCAGCGCAGATCACCTCTCTTCACCTGGCACAAACTGACACATGCAGCTTTAAGGGACCTGCAGATGTCAGAGGTTTTATTTTTAGTACATCGTCTGTGAACCTTGAACTACCTCTGGTTCAACCCGCTGCATTTCAGATTCAGATTTCCTCTGATGGTTGAAGAAATTATTGTATTTCATTCGTCCTTTGCCAAATATAAATTTCTGGGGTTTTTTAATGTTTATTTCCCCCCTCTTTTTTAAAAAAGTAGTTTTTAGAAAAACTTTATTCTAGTGCTAGTCTGATTTAGAGAGACTGGACATATCTCATTGAGAGCTGATGATGTTACCATGAATAAAACTGCTTTAATATTGCTAGTAATATTAATATTGCCACTGCAGTTTGGGTCATTTTGTCCTCATTTATTCACTCACCTTCATGTAATGTGTATTAATGGCTCACTAATATCACTATGGTAGCATAACTTATTTTATCACGCAGTGATAAACAGCTGAAGTCTGCTGAAAACATAACAGCTAATGTTGAAACAGCAAGATAAATGTGGACAACCATGGCAACCAGTGAGCACTTGAAGACTGTCGGGTCTTTCTGCAGCATCCGCTGTTTACAAACAGATAATCCCTCTATGGGCTCCACCTGGTCTGGTGTTGGTGTAACGGTGTGACGCCTTCACACCGTTACACCAACACAGGATGTTCTCCTGAGACACACAGGAGAACATCCTGTGTGTCTCAGTTGTGTCTGAATTCATTTTCAGCTGGTTTTGCAGAACGGCTGATTAACAAGCAGCAGCAGCAGGCGACTGGGCGCCTACCTGCTGAAGCTCCTCTATCCGGCGCCGCAGGCCGTCCGTCTCCACGCTCTGGTGGCTGCTCTTCGCCTGCAGCTCTGAGATGCTCTGTTTCTGCTGGGAGCAATGCAGCTGCAGCTGCTGCATGGACGCACGCAGGGAGCGCAGCTTCTCCTCCAGGGACGACACGTGCTCCTGCTGCTCGTGGGAAGAAGCGTGGACGTGAGGTTTTGAGAGCAGGAAGACTTTCTGTTCTGTTCAGACATCTTACCTCCTCCAAGCGCATTTGAGTTCGCACTTTCCCCAGTTCCTCCTCTGCCTGGGCCCTCTCTGTCACAACGGCTGCTTTAGTTTTACCCAGCTCCTGCAGCAAAGAGACAAAACCAACGATCTGAAAAACTCTTACACACGGTTATGAAATTATTCTACTCTGACAAAAGGAAGGAAGCAGGACTGGTGACCTCTTCCAGCTGGATCCTCTGAGCCTCCAGTTTGAAGATACGCTCCTGCAGAGCTCTCTCACTCTGCTCTAGATGCCGGCTGACGTTCTCCACCTGCATGAGGATGTAGCTGTTAAAAGATGTCCATCCAAAAGTTGGCTGCAATACTGCAACTTTAAGCATGTAATCAATCATATAAAGCAAATATTTATATCAACTCTTTGAAACAAGAAAGGCAGCAGTTCACTAAGGATCAGGTCTGATATCACCACATGTCTTTTACCAGACAAAACGTTTTGAAGGATGTTGAGTTAACAGAGTTACAACATTTCATTTCCCTTTGGGATCAATAAAGTATTTTGCATTGGATTGAAACTGAGAACAGCATGTTATTCATGCGCGGGTTCCAGCTGTGACATGATGCATGTTGTGTGAACAGTGTGATGACAGGTAGAGGACGCAGCACCTCTTTGTGTCTCAGGCTCTCCATGTCCTCCAGGGCTTGCTTGGACCGCCGCTTCTCTGACTCCAGCCGATCTGCGGGACAGATGGGACATGAGCCGGGCCTTGTGTGGGAACTCGGCCTGCTCCGGATGCTGCTGCTACCTTCTGCCTTCGTTAGCCGCATCTTGAGCTCTGCGGTGGTATTGGTGAGCTCCTGCTTCAGCTCAAAGATCTGCTGCTGCTGAGACTTGCACCTGCACTCCAGCTCCTCCACCTGACACAAATCTATTACTAACATGATCGCCATGTTCATACGCTACAGGTAGTTAGCATTTCCTCTGCTGCTGCACGCTAGCAAAGAAAAGCACAACCTTTACATTTGATGCTAGTTTCAAAGACAATACGAAGAAAAAGTTCAGGAAATGCAGTACATAAAAGCATAAAAGTTTCAAAAAATGGTTTGCATGTCATTAAATCATTTTTGGCCATTCTGCTGATGTGATGCAGGAAGACTCCACCATGACATTATTACCGTTCTGACCTTGGACTTCACAAGGGTTAACCCCATTGGCCTCAAGCGACCTTCAGATCATGATAATCTGGAGGCTGGAGGCCTTCACACACAGACGACGTTATGATCCAGAACATCTGTGCATGATAACCTGATTTATTTATGAACTCTGTTTCTATTGAAGGGGAACAAATATATAATTCACTCAATGACGCACAAACCAACTTTCTACTTTGACGTAAGGATTTTTTCTGATTTTCTCATTGGTTCTCCTGCTCTCTATCAAAATATGAAACCAGCATAAAATGTACAGAATGGGGTTTTATGTATGCTTATGAGAAGTTAGAAAATCAGCCAGGGATCAAATACTTATTTTCCACACTATGAAATAGTCCTTATAATGCCACAGGTGTGTAAAGTTAGACACACAATACTCAACAAGCAGGGCTCATACTTTATTCCTGAGTTGGCCGTTGGTTTCCATCAGGTTCTGGATCTCTCTGTGGAGTTTTCCCTCCCTGAGGGAACTTTCCTAAAGAAAAGGAAGATCATAGATCATAGAAGATCATCACAGAAGATCATAGCGTAGTCCTGTAATAACTAATGTTCATTTGTTTGTCATTTCGTTCATTGAGAATTTGTGAAAATCGATGCTCTCTATCCAATCTGACTGAGCTTGAGTTATTTTAGGAGAGCTCTGAGTAGAAATGTTCACCTGTAGATGTAAAAGCTGGTAAAGACAAAAGACCTTCAGAGGTCACTGCAGCAAAACATGGTTCTACTGAGCCTGGACTCCAGGGCTGGACACATTTTAAGATTTTTATGTGTGAAAAAAGTCCAACAAAGTACAAGAGAAGTTTGTTTTATAATATGAAAAATGTGGCTCAGTTCAATACCTCTGCAAGGCGCCTGTAAATACACACTGTGTGAGCACATCATTTATCTGTCCATGCAACTCTTCGCTTTAAAACATAAAACTCAGATGACAGCCCTGATGTTCTCCAGCATTTCAGCGTACCTCTTCCTGCTTCTTCCTCAGTCGGCTCTGCTGCTCCGTCTGATCTTCTTTCTCAGCCTTCATACGAGACAGGACCTCACCCATACTCTGGCCTTTCTGCTCTGAGAGGGCCAGAGCCGCTTCTGTCATCTGCAACCTGCAATTTCAACATAAACCTAACTTTTTTTAAAAAAAAATTTAATTTCCTTTATTTAACCAGGTAAACCCCATTGAGATCTGGATCTCATTTTCAAGAGGGACCTGGGCAGAAATCTGCAGTACACAACAATCTGGTCACTGCTTCCATCCATCCCTGCAGTCGTCAGATGTAGCTTCTTCAGAGTAAAATAACTCATCATAGTTAATTAAATATCTTTGGGGTTTGGGCAACATGTTTGAATTTTGTACAGCTTTAGCTGAATTACTGCTCTGGTTGTGTCGTTCTTTCAGGAAATTGTCTTTTTTTTTTAAAAGTCTATAAAATGAGTCTTGCTGTTCAGCAGGAATAATATCAGAGTGAAAGAATCTGAAGGAATTACTTGGCAGTGAGGGAGTTGATCGCTGACTTCCTCTCATTCAGAGCTTGTTGGAGCTGACCAATCTGAGCAGAGGTTGACCTAACATCAGAGGAGGTAAACAGGTCATATTTAAAGACACAGTAGGTCTAACATATTCATTTTGTAGGTAATAAGTCACAGACTTCATAAGCAAATTTGATTCTTTTAGGGTTTATAGTGTCTGATGGCTCATTAGACCTGTTGACCTCAGGAGAGTGACCAACAAGGTGCTACTGATGTTTAACAGGCTTAAGGACAGTCGAAGCTACAAGGTCCCTGTAGAGAAGACTGCTGTCCATAGCTGAAGTTGTATGTTTAGAGGTAACCAAGTCTTATATGGTAAACTGTGTTTGCTATCTACAATCCAACTCTTAAGTCTCGTTTCCACTGAGCGGTACCGAACCGCTCCGACCTTCACAGCTTAGTGGAAGATTGATCTGCTTAGTGGCATTAGATTCTTCCTAGGCCAGTATAGTGATTACTAATATAGACTTGTCTAAAACAAATCATCCTTTACTCAGATAAGCCTGTGTCATCTCACATAGGCATTAGTGAAGGAACTAAACCCACTTTAAATACACTTTAGGTTCATTTAAGAAATAAGTGTTTAAGTCTTTGTATTTAAAGACGGTTGTGTATATCAACTTTAAGGCTAACTCAACAGCCAGTAATTATACAAAGTAAATGAACTCACTTGGTGGAGCGTCCCATCTCCTCCTTCTGCCTATCTATTGTCTCCATCAGGCTGAGAAACTGGAGGACAGTTAGGACATGGTCATCATAAGGAATACACAAAACACTCATTTGAAATAAGACAGTAGATAAGATAGAGATCTACTTACTGCCTTCTCCAGACAAAATGTGCCAAACTGACAGCTTACCTGGCGACCCTTTTCCTCCTTCAGTGACTGGATCTCTCTGCTGAGGACATGGGTCTTGCTGCGGCTTTCTCTCAACGTGACCTCTCTTTCAGAGTTGTGTCCTGTGCTCTGCTCTAGAAGGGTCCAGAAAGTTCACAAAATAAGCCACACAGATGAGTGTGGGTTTGTTGAAGCAGGTATGTGACTCCAACTTCACCAATAGGTGTTTGTTTTCTCACTCAGGTGGGCCAATAGGAGTCTCTCCAGAACCTTCAACTGTGTTACATATAGAGCTGCCCAGTCATAGAAAAAAGACTCCTATTCACTATTATTCCTGTCGATACTAAAATTATTTTTTTAATATGTGTAGCATATTAAAAACAAAATATGCATGTCAATCTGGTGATTTTACTAATAGTATTTTTGGATGATTTTTATTGTTTTTGCCATATTTTAGTGGAAATCACACTGACAGGAGGAGATGTGTGACAATCTTACCCAGAGCTTTGAGAATGTCACTGGGAATGTTGTTTCCTGCCATCTCGAGCTGAACTACGCTCTTGTTCTTCTGCAGGGCCTCCAGCAGGGACCTCCCACCCAGCAGACCGATGTTGTTCCACCTCAGGTCTGGAAAAGGAAGAGTGAACTATCATTAATCACACAGCAAAGACATTGAAAGATGAGCCAACATGTCTGTTGCTCTGCAGTTGGTCAGGACCGATGTGGGCAGTTCCACTTCACCTAGCTCCTGCAGGGTGCTGCTGCGTCTGAGGGCCAGCGCCAGCTCCGAGGCTCCGTGGTGGTTGATCTGATTGTTGCGCAGGTCCAGGTGTGTCAGAGTGTTGTTGGACGCCAATCCATCACAGAACAGCGAAAAGGACTCTTCCCACACACCCAGAGCATTCCACTCCAACACCAGCCTGAGAACAGTGTTCACACTGGGTCACTATTATCACATTATAAACAGCTCCAGTGTGCTTCCCTCTTCACGCTGCAGGGATTTCATATTTATTAAATACAATGGAAACCCTACAAACCAGTGCTGTCACAAGATTCTCCAAAGGACATCATTTTGTTCAAATTTGCTGTTACATCACTACATTTTGTACTGGCTAAAACAAGTAAAACTGCTGTTATAGTTTTACTGACAGCACCATTTTAGATACACAGATGAAAATGACAGTGTGTTTAAGGATAACACAGTGGCTCCCAAAGATTTTCTGGGTTCCCCTATGGATTACAATAAAATCCCCCCCAAAAATGAAAAAAAAAAAAAATTATCTACTGGGCACACACATTGCTCAACCAGACATAAACCTATACACATATTTTGTTTACAAACTCCACCGAAGTTTATTTCACACTTCAGGTTGCAACAAAACACACTACAAACCATCTTTACAGTGAAACACTTTTGTGTAACTG
>CAEFZY010022093.1:0-14928 GCA_903066815.1 Brachyrhaphis roseni | reverse complement strand
CGAGCTAAGAGGAAGAAACACCACCCGCGGTGGGTGAGAAGGGAATTTTTATATATATATATATATATATATATATATATATTAACTAGTTTCTACCTGGAGAGGAAACATTTGGTTTTTATCACCTTTTGTCTTCACCACTGTTTCCTGATTTGAACTGATTTCTTATTTGAACGGAACAATGCATATTATTCAACATATAATATTACCACAAATGCACCTGACATAAAAGATAATAATACAATAAAGAGGTTTGTATTTATGTTTCTTTAGTTTCAAGATCAAATCAAATACTCAAAATTGAAATAAACAACAAGACAGATTTAGATACATTTTTTAAATTTTTCAGGTTTATGTGACATTTTTGGGTAACATAATGACACCTGCACTTACTCAACACATCCACTGAGCAACAACTGTATTTCATCTTGGTTCAGACCAAGCAAACTGCCTAGTCTGACAGTGGTCAGGTTCATAGTCAGATGTAAAATATCTGTCAGAAAGCATCAGCAGAAACTCTACAGATTCACTCAATTCAGCAGTAATAAACTCATTTAATCCTTCTTCTAGTTGTGACATTGATGTAATAATATCAATGCATGGAAAAAGACTATATTTTTTCTCATTTATTCCTTCATGTGAAGGTGCAGGATTATGTAACTCAGATATGAGTTGAGCTACATACAGCTGATTCTGCTGTTTTTGTTTGTCAATATTGGTTAAAACGGGTGTTCTTCTTCTAAACTGAATTTAATAAATTACATTTAAACCAAATTAACACCAAAATTAGTCTTCATTTCTTTGGACCATTTAAACATTGCTTTGGAAATTTTTTTACAACAAAACAAGCTCACTGGTGACATGACACACATAGGGTATTTGTGGCAGGTTGATATCTGCAGTGAAATGCAGTGGTTCCCAAAGTGTGGGGTGCGCCCCCATTGCAGGGGGGGGAGCGGTATGGGTGAATGAAAATAAAATCAGCAGAAAGAATTTCAGCTTTACTGGAAATGATAATTTGAATTTAGAAAAAGGCATATGCATGAACTCACCTGAGGCACAATCCATTAAAAGCTGTATTTAACTAAGGACAACATTGCGTCCTTTCTTCCTTGAGGGTTTTGTGGTTCACTAAATCAATATTTGATGGTAGTAAAAAAAAAACAGCAAAAAGACTTTGACTGGTTTCAAAATATTTACATTGGGAAATGTTTCAAATGTCCCCAGACTTACAAAAATAACAGTTTTAGGGGAATAAAAGAAATTAAAAGCTTGAATTATTTTTCTACAAACTCATTGCAGGATTTAGAAATGTATGTTAACATTAAAAGAACTTTATTTCCTTTCTAAAATTGACTTTCTCTTGTACAGTTTTAGTAAACCTGAACTGCTGTGTAGAAATATTAAATATGATCTTGTCCAGCCTTACCAGCGACCTTTGCTCCAAACTGTTGACCTCCATGGAAACTCCACTCAGCCTGCGGGACTGGTTGGAGTTTATGATGGGCGTGGCTGTAGTGTGTGTGATGATGGGCAGTGGAGGAGGAGCGGGGTGAGGCATGGAGGCTTTGGGGTTCAGGAGACCATTGGGGCTCAGCATCATAGCCTGGATCTTAAGTTCTGCATTCGCAAAGAAAAAGAAACAGGGAAAATTATCATGAAAACATCCAATAATTTGATCACATAGATATTAATTGTCTACATACATAAATTCACAAACAACATGGGTTTGTGGATCTCATCAAGATGATATTCAAGTTGTTTATTCTAATTCTGTAGTTTTAAGGCTATTGAAGTTTCCATTTTTTGTTTAATTGTCAACACACACACATATATTTTTGGTGAGTCTAAAGGAGATTTGCAGAGAAATGTAAATGAACATAAAACATCCAACCAGAGCATCATTGGAATGATATTGATCAAAACATGCGTCAGAAGGGCTCAGTCAAAGTCACAACTTAAGTACAATTAAGTTGTTCTTGTTCCCATTACTTGAGAAGGGTAAACTTCACAATTACAGAGAAGATGTGCCAGTATTTGGAAGTTTTTTGCAAACTGGTAGTTTTCACACCGTGTAAACCATATAAATCTAAACTGTTTCAAAATTCTATCGCTATTTCCACTCTTATCTGTGATCCAGGTCTGGAATTGATCAGTTTTCTGCACAATTTAGCAGGCTAAATTGTGCAGAAAACTGACCAATCAGTCACCTCTCAGGAGAGATGACTGATTGGTCTCAAAATCTTATTTTTCTGATTAATGAATGCACCATGCTAAACACTATCAGGTCACAATAATAGCAACAGTCTTCAGTGTGGAAACTGTTACAGAGAACGACGCTCATCTTCAATGTCGATGAGTAGGGCGTCTCCAACGTCTTAAAAAACCCTTCATTTTAACTATCAAAAAGTCTTAAATAAGCCTAGACTTTCCTTACATTTAACATTATATTTATAGGATAGATGACTACATCCTCTGTAATGTAGTCATACATTACAGGGGAGGTATTATGTATTTTCCAGGCACTTGGTGACATTTCATAGCACAGTAAAGTAACTATGTTGCTATGACAATACTGTGTATATCAAATATAATTTAAAATAAATTTAACTTTGCAACATAGCAATAGCAAATGCCTTTTTAAGAACCTGCTATCCTTCCTACAGCCATCCTTCAGTACATCATCACAACATTGCTTCTCAATGGCATCCTTTAATGCCATAGTTCCAGCAGTAGTTCTAGGTGTTTGCTAATACATATGCATATATGATTCTGTCTCATCTCTCCATCTCTTCTGTCTGCTTGCTTGCACACACATACACACACATGCATACGATAGTTTAAGGAAAAGGCTTCACAAGGGAACATCCTTTTTAGGGGGTAACTTAGTTGGAGGCCGAAAGAGGAATAGAATCCTGTTATTTGGGGTCACTCTGTGTATGTCCCTTAAGAAACATGGTGGTAGTCCAGCACTGAAACATTATTTCTCAGTTGTTTCTATGCATGTTATTTCCTATTTGGCTTTATGATTTTGGGTGATTTTGTTTTCTTGGTTATTTGGACGATCCCTCTCCAAAAAAAGTCCAGGGGGACAGTTCTCATGTGACGTCACAATTCCTTGTAACTGACAGCCATCTTGGCAAGCAGTTGCTATGACAACAATAAATAAGCCACAAGCTTAGAAGTAGCTCTCAAGAAGCATCGAACCCAATTTTTGTTCATGATTTTAATCTTTTATTGTTTAAACGATGAAACTGAACTACATTTATCTTCAGACAATAACATAACACACACTCATAAATTAAAAAAATAATAATATAAGGCTGAGAAAACCTCACTCAAATGTAAATAGTAAATTTTCTCAGTTTTTATCACATAAAGATGGCACACATTGGTCTGTGCACTGAAGAGCATGAAAATGCATGTTATTTGTGGGGTAATTTCATTCTGAATGAGTCGGATAAATAGTTTAACTCCAAAAAGGTCAGGTTTTGGACCTGAGTGAAGTTGGCCCCCCCACCTTCTTCAAATCAGACAAAATTGGTGTCAAACGTTTGTGCAGCAAAAATTTTCGTTTGTGCTGCTATCATTTTAAAGATATAAAGAAATGTTTTTAGAGGTCATCAAAGGTCAACCAACCCCCCACCTTCTTCAAATCAGACGAAATGGGTGTCAATTAACTCCACTACGTTTGTGCTGGCTTGTACAGCAAAAAAAAATTTGTTTGTGCTGCTTTGGCTTTTAAGATAGTAATGAAAGGCTAAAGGTCAAAAGATCAACCAGCCCCCCCACTTAAAATGATAGCGGTACAAACAAAAATCTTTGCTGCACAAACCAGCACAAACGTAGGTGAGGCTCGCTGCTGCCTCACCAGCTGCACTTCTGAGCATTTCAATGGAAAAATGCGAAAATTCTGTGATTTTGAAGGAAAAGTTAAAAATAATTGCAACAATAATTAAAAACTAAACATGGGCATAATAATCTTAAACAGTACATGAATGAGAAAATAATTAAACAAAGTTATGAAACATCACATACCTGAATTCAAATAGCAGAAAATAATACTCAAAAACAGGTTTTTCTCACCACAGTGTGCCACAGCGCCTGTTTAACCATGAACAATACTATTTTCAGCACATGGATGTAGCATTTTCATTAGTAATGTTTCATGCAGCATAAGAGCAGCTAAATTGCTGCTAACACAGTTCTATCACTGTTGAAGTTTAAGTGCTCCAAAGCATATTTTTACAATCAAACTATCACTTGTTATACTTGAAATACAAAAAGTACGTAAAAGACCCCCCCCCACCAGTCTTGGAAAAGTCTAGAATTGTCCATTGCATTTAAACTACATCAATATGAAAAGGTAAAAGAAACAAAGAACTAAATAAATCTGTCACTCATCTAAGAAAAAAAAAAAGAATTAATTTTTAGCCCCCTCTCCCCACCATTGTTAGAACAATGGTTCAGTCCAAATTTGGGCAGAGCAACAGCCATGTATCCTCAGCATAGATCTGACTCTCTGTAAAGGACTTAGAGCTTCCGACTCACACACACACAAGGGTTTAGTATGCTGTAGCTACGCCAAGTAGAGTTTTATAAATCAGGATCATCAAGTGATTGTTTCTCCGTACGCTTAAAGGAGGCCATTCAGCTTTTGCATACAAATCACATTGGTGATCTGTGTGCAAAAGATGTCTGCTACCTGTTACAAAACTTAAAGCACAATGATACACAGTATTCAATGATTAAAGGCATTTGGTCGAGGCATTCATATATAAAATATCTCCATAATCCAGGAGTGGCAGGAACTTTGCTGTTACCAATTTTCTTCTAGCTTTAAGAGAGAAACAAGATCCATTTTGGTAATAAAACCCAATCTTAATTTTCAATGTTCATAAAAAATTTGCTATGTGATTTTTAAAGAAAACTCTTTATCTAGAATAAAGCCAAGATATTTATAATTACCGACAAACTCAATTTGTGCACCTACAGCAGGGTAAGCAATAAGGATGTATAAAGGAAAGGTGCGTATGCATGGCTTTATACATTAGAGGCCTCATATATAAAAGAATGCGCAGTTGTTAGTGTGAAAACTGGGCATTCTAGCAGAGGAGAAACAAAACATCATTAAAATCTTCTTCTTTTTTTTATCTGCAGATTGTGAGAAGGTGACACATGCAGCTGATTTAGATGATCACATACATCAACTGACCAGAGATGCTTCTTCAATTGAACTGAGGATTGCCTGTTGTATGCAACATCATGTAATATAATCTATGTAATATAATTGCATCACCAGGAAGTTGATCTGCAAACCAACTTGCATGATGGACAGCTTATGTGGTACTTGTAATTCAAGGATCAGACAAAACTTCAAAAGCAAACTGTAAAAGCCGTCTTTTACCTGCAGCATAGAGCTCTCTGAGGTTCTCCTCCTCCTGATAGCCCAACGACTGCCTCTCATCATCAGACTCTGACTTGTTGGTATCACCCTGTAACACACAGGGGCACATTGTCCACCAAGATGACTCTTGTCATCACAATCTTTATCACCATCACCACCAACCCTTTGTTGCACACACTTCTGAGTTGTCTAACGATCGGAGGAAGTTGGGAGAAAAGAGACAAAGAACAGGAGACAGACAGGGAGACGGAGGGAATCTCCAGTGTTCCCTAGTTGAGTTATGTGCACTGCTTTGGCAGCAACCTCCTGTAGTAATGCCAATATAGCTTTACTGAATTTAATTAAAATTCCCACCAGAAAGATTGAGGCAGACAGCTTTGGCAAAGCATATCTATGAATGTGTGTTTGCATGATGGAGAGCAAGTGTTCTCGGATGATGGATATAAAAGATGGAAACTAAACAATAAAAGCACACCAGCTGTGAACAGTAAGCGATATCAAACAGTCTTCTACCCTAAACAGGAGAGTATTGCCAGCGTGCGTGCATGTCGGTGAGAAAGACAGATACACAGAGAAGGGAGGGAGAGAAAAAAGAGAGGGGAGAGTGATGAACGAGACACAGCTCTCTTAGGAAGCTTTGGTATCAATAGCACAACAGAGCGCAATTAGGTTCATTTCCTCTAAGTAGCTCTAATAAAAACTGCATCTTTGCCCTTACTTCAGCCTGAAAACCCTCAACTAAAATGGCAACAAGCAGGTTGAAGAGTACGTAGTTTCCGAACGTCATAAGGGCCACGAAGTAGAGGGCAGCCAGCGGAGAGGTGGAGGCCATCCCGTTGTACAGCACAGCGTTCCAATCCTCCTGGGTGAGGATCTGCAGATTAGAGAAGAGCTTTCAGAAGTCAAACTGTTAGGGTAAGGGGAAAAAAAACACGCTACATTACTTCAAAAACAGGCTAATTTGCAGTCTGGGGGGTGGAAGCATGAAAATATTTGCATTCTTCTTCTCATTTGAACAATAAGTTTTCGTAAGTGTTAGAATAATCTCCTATGGAGTGTGTTTTTTTATATTTTGCAAGGAAAAAAAGAGCTTGACTGCTCCCTCACTGGAGAAAATGAAATAACAGAGAAAGTAATTAGCAGATACAGTTTGAAGGTTATTCATGTTCACTGTAAAAAGGATATCTACAATATACACTGCTGTGACTAAGTATTTGCTCCCTAACAGATCTCTTATGTTTTTGTTTTTTGTCACACGTTTCACATCATCACACAAATTTTAGAATCAGAAAAATATAACCCGAGTAAATATAACCTGCAGTTTTCAACTGATGACTTCATGTATTAAGAGAAAAAAGCTGTACAAGCACTTGATGTGTTTGTTCTCTCTGTCTGCATGTGAGACATTAAAGTTTGTCTTACCTGAAACACGGTAACAGTTGCCCAAAGCAGAGAATCAAAGTTTTTCCTGTCTGCCAAAGTTTCTCCGCTTTCTTGACGCAAACCAAACTTACAGCCAAACAGATGCATTCCTAAAATGCTGCAAACCACAATCAGACAAAAAAGGACCTGCATCACACAGTTATATGATGAGTTAAATGCACACAAACTTCGGAGATTTCTACCAGCCTATAAGATTGGTGAATTCCACTCAGGTTTTAAATCCCACCATAGCACAAAGGCAGCCCCTTTTAAAAGTTTTTAATGATCTTCTTTTAACTGCTGGTTCAGGAAGCTCTGCTGTTTTAGTGCTTTTAGAACTTTCAGCTGCCTATGATACTGTGGACTGTAGTATTTTACTCAAGGTTGTAACTTTGTTACAAGTTGCAAGTTGGTGGGGGCGCATTGTGGGGAAGAGGAGGGCGCTGATGCACCAACATTTGGAATGCCTTTTTTGTGGAAAAAAATACAGACAAAACTTAAATATAGTGGATTTAAAACGTATTTAGTCATCCACCAACTGTCCAAGTTCTCCCAATTAATAAGCTGAGAGAGGCCTATAACTGACATCATAGATAGACCTCAACTATGAGACAAAATGAGAAAACGTATTTAGAAAATCACATTTCCAAATTTTTTAAAGAATTTATTTGCAAATTATACAGATATATAAGTATTTGATCAATAACAATTTCTGGCTCTAACAGACCTGTAACTTTTTTAAGAGGATCCTCTGTCCTCCACTCATTACTGTGGTAATGGCACCTGTTTGGCACATATTGGGAGAATTATCATATGGTCAGATGAAACCAATACAAAACTGTTTGGTAGAACCACAACTCGTGTGTTTGGAGGAGAGTGAAGGCTGAGTTGCATCCAAAGAACACCATATCTCAGCATGATAATGATCCCAAGCACACTGCAATGAACGAGTGACTTCGTAAGAAGCATTTCAAGACCCTGAAGTGGCCTAGCCAGTCTCCAGATCTCAACCCCATAGAGTCCTTAGGAGGGAATTGAAGGTGTGTGTTGCCCAGCCACTGCCCCAAAAACCTCACTGCTCTAGAGGAGATCTGCATGGACAAATGTGCTAAAATACCAGTTACAGTGTGCACCAACTAGGGATGCTCCGATCGGGTTTTGTGCTGCCGATTCCAATACCGATCATCCATGAGGCTGATCTCTGCTGATTACCGATCTTTGTCAATCACCTGGAATGGCTGTTAACCCTCGTGTGGTCTTAACTGTTTACTCCCCTTGTCCTCTGGGTCAAAAATGACCCGCCCTACCAAAGCCCCAAAATAAACCAGCTTAATTGAATTTTAAAACCAAAATCTATTTTGAATGATGAAAAAACTTATCAATTCAACTCAATTTAATTAATTTTTCATTGTCTATTTTTTGTTACACAATACAAAAACATGGCCAACAGTGACCTGTATTATACTTTTTTTTTTAACACAAACCGTCATAATTTTCTTTTACACAGTAAAGGTTTATTAGTGCTGTTATATAAATGTGAAGTAGTTACTTTTGAATTAATTATATTGGAAGGGGAAAAAAGTCAACAATCTGGGACTTTTTTGTCAACAGTTTATTCTTTTAAATTTTTTGGGAAGTGAATTACAAACATACTTCTCTCATAACACCAAAACAACAAATGCTTGATTTTGCGGAAATTTTTTTATTGCATATAGGCCATTGTCGCTGAAGGAGCCATGGTTTAAAATGAACAAACTTTGGCTTCTAAGCTATTTTAAAATATTTCATCCTATTTGATGATTGCTTTGAGTATCGCTACGTTCTATGAAGATATGAGGCATTTTGTCCGGGAATGTAGAAAAACAGGTGGAGAACAACTTAAAACCAGTTATATTCTGTTTTTCTCAGTCTGTGTCAGTTTACCGTCACAATCTGACCCATTGCCATGGCAACAACAAGCAACAACTCCATGACCTCACAGAGCACAGATTACATTCAAACGTATCAGGAATTAACATAAAAAACCTCAAACACATTTATCATACAAAAAAGTACGTAAGTACACCAAAACAGAACATTCAGTCTGTTACAGTTTTATGTTTTTTTGAATTTTCAGATGTTAGGAATAAATCATTCTGTTTTTCTCTATCTTTTTTACCTGCTTGCATGCACACACACATACACACATGCACACGTAGGCACATATATACACATATGATTAAGGAAATGACTACACAGGTAGAGTTTCTCAACGGAGTGGTACCACCCTCCAGGGGGGGTTCAGAGGACAGCAGGGGGCACTGGCAGAAATTTTTACAAAAGAGGGGCGCTTGCTCAAAGGTTAAATACACAATAATACCAGCTTAGACTTTGAGTACTTGCTAAAACGGTATTGTGTAACATTAAAACATGCCTGGCTGCATGTTTTAATGTATCGATGGTTGCTCCCCTTCTCTTCAGTGTTTGTTAGTGTGGAAGAAAATTGTGTTTCATTAAGTTTAATCAAGGTTTTGTCTTTATATGATTCTGTTTTACCTTTTAAATGTTGGAAGTGTTCCTGCTACTGGTAGATTCACTGCATCAGTTCAGTGTTATGTTGCTGTGATTCACTTGTCTGGTGTCTGATTTTCAGATATTTTATGTTTTATTGAGGGTTTTTTTTACATATGTTTTATTAGTGCTGTGATCATGTCAAAGCAGAAACTTATATTAAAAAGTGTTTTAATGTCTGTCTGGATGCTGCCCGCTTCCATGGAAGGACAACGAAATATCACTCTTATAAACATGTAATTACTAAAATTATGATACCCTCACTGTGTATCCCTCAGAAAAATGAACCTATTTAAATAAATAAATCCTTCCAAGGATGATACCATGATAGAGAGCGTTCATTTTATAGAGTTTATCACCGGTTAACATAGACAATGTGGCACTGAACATTGAAAAATCAAGATCTTATGAGAGAAAAATCTGGTGAAACACATGATGATTAAATGGTGCAGCAGGTGAATGGCATGATGAGTGAGTGAGCATCAATAAACAATAAAATTAAACTAGTAACAAGAAACTAAAGGGGACATAACAATAAACCAAAGGAGGACAATACTAATCAAAGAAAACTAAATGGAAATGTATGAAGAACAAAATAAACTTAGGGCGGATAGTCCGGTAGACTCGGTTCGATTGGGGACTAAAATTGCAACATTTGTTACATTTTCAGAACTGTAGTTCACATTCACACTGCACTGTGTCAAACAACTAAAACTAACTGAAAAACCTGTTCCCCCCGTCGCCTGTGGGGGCGCTGCACCAAGAACTACTGAAGGAATTGATACAAAATCTCTAAAAAAGGCCAGCGCAAAAAGTAAGTCTTCACAAAAAGTAAATAAAAACAGAGCAGTGTCAGAATTTAGCGGTTGTAGGATTTTTCACTGATATACATTACTGGTTTGGACATCACCTGTTAGCCGCTAACGCTAGCAACGCTCCTGCAGGTGGCGTTACTACATGGTGAGTCTGTCTACTATACCAGGCTGTTCCAATGAGGGATCAGCAGGAGTCTGTCACAAAATGATCATAGTGCCTTTATTTACTACCCAATTTCTATAAACATGGTTTAAATTGAAACTGAGGAAATTTCTGATGTTTGTAATTTTTCTCCCTTGCTATGAATCTATAAGCAGTTTAGTTTATATCAAGATGCTAGAGAGGACTAAGCAAATTGCTCTTTTATATTGATGAATAATTAAATAGTTGCTGCTGTTAATTTTGTTAGTTTGTCAAAATGTAACAAACCATGACTCCTCTACTTTATATATGGGACACATGTATAATATGTCATCCTAATTGATGATTAAATGTTCAAACTGTTTTTGTCATTTATTAAAGGTTTAAAAATTACTCCAGCTGCAGAGCGCCACAGCAACAGGGGCTTAAGCTAATAAACAGGTGGAACAACTTTAAACCATTTATATTCTGGTTTTTCTCACTTTCTGTGTCAGCACGCAGACCCGTTGCCATGACAACTGACACAAACTCTTCATTAACCCACAGAGCAGAGAATAATATATTGACCAGAAAATTCTGCACTGCTCATTGCATTTTTCCTAGATGCCTGTAAAAATAACTTTTATTCACATTGCTTTTTTGTTGTCTGGGAAATTATTTTTGATGATAAACACAGAAACAACCATAAACATCAAAACATCAACAATAATAATAGTAATATTAATAATAAAATATTTGTAGGCAAAGTAACCTACAAATTCTTTGATTGGGGCCAGTAAGGTACCTGAATAATGGATAGGGGGCGCTAGCCCAAAAAAGGTTGACAAAACACTAACATAACGAACGCCCTCTTAAGGGCCTGCCTTAGATAAAGCTCTAGAAAAGGAATCAGGGGCTGTTGTCAGGCACCATTTGCTAGTTTCCATAAGGAGGCATAGCAGTGGACCAATACTTTAATTTGGCCTTAATAAACTGGACTGTTGATTTCAACTTGCCGACTCTTCTTGAACCTCATACATTATGAACCAAGCTGGAGAACGGAAAATCTCCAACACAGGCTTAATGTTTATTTTGCAATAACTAAAAAGTTATTGCCCGACTACTAATATTATATAATAATGTGGTACTTTGGCCACGCCCACTTGCTATTCCACCGGAATCTGAAAATTTTAATTGGGGGACAACTTTCTGTGAAGTTTGGTGACTTTTTGAATATGATAAAGCCCCCAAAAAGCCAATTCATTTGATGGAAGAATCGTAATAATAAGAAGAAACACTCTGATTACAATAGGCCTTCACTGCACTTGGCTGCTCTAGCCTAATTATGTACAAATAAAGACTTTCAAATACCTGAATATGAAGATGAAGAGCATTAACAGCATGCAGAATGTGGCTACATTGTCCATGGTCTTCATGAGCACCACCAGTTGCCTCCTCAGAGCAGGAAGGAAGCGCACCAGCTTCAAAACTCTCAGCAGGCGAAAGGTACGCAGCACTGATAAGCCTCCCTCGGCCTCACCCACAATCTCCCACACACTGAAATACACAGTTCACACTGGAATGCATATCTACCACTGGCAAACACAGATTCAAAAAACAATCTCTTCATTCAGGGGCAAAAGAGTAAATTATTTTTTGTGTAACATTCAATAACTGAAAAACTGAAATTATGGTTACTATCACTTGCTTTCTACAGGGAGGACATGTGATAAACAAGGAAGTGTAGAGCTGGCTGTTGCAGGTGGGCTTTAAATAATTTTAAATCACTTATTTTTCATTTTTTGCTATGAAATGCTTACTAATATATCTAGATGTGCCTCTGTTCCAGAACAGCTGATTCAAATGATTGCATGACCTCTTCTACAGCCATCAAGTAATGCAGAAGACTGATAATCACCCACAGATTATCCTGAATTATATCTTTAGGTCTTTTAACAAACATCCCTTTAATTTAAATATTTATTCCCTCATTTTAACGTCAGTGCACCATCATAAATGCTATACTATGCTGCAGCTTGATAGGTAAATGTGATTATATATGTTGCTTAACACTAAAATACATATTATGAATATTCATTAGCGTGATTTAAATTTGAGAGTACAAGGTGAACTGTATGGTTTGTGTGTATGTTCTCAGAACTATAACCAATGCACTATTTAATATTTCAATGTGTTTCAAAACATTTCAAATGCTTTTTATTGTCTTTCTAACTGGCTCGATCTGGTGCCTTCTTTCCTATTAGTTTTGTGTTTTTCAGCTGCTGCTCAGCAGTTTGATCCAAAGTTGACTGACAAAGACTACAGCAAAACTGTAAAGAAGCTTTGTTATGTACCAAAGTGGGAGGAAGGCATGAAGGAACCAAAGTGACACCAACCAGAATCAGACTTGGGTTACTCCAACTCCTACAGTTTCCCTGGTTCATACAGCACAAGGCATTAACCTCATGGATGCTGTTCTTTCATGGACAATAGACTGTTGTTTTGACAGTCAAAATGAGTCAAATATGTTTACATATCTATGCCTGTTCTCTTAAATAAAATGTATTATTAATGCCATGTCATTTTTTACGTTTGCATACACACATTTTTGGAAATATATTATGTAATGTAAGATAATTTTGAATGACATAATACCTATTGTCTGCCAAAATTGTGTACATCACAGAATGTTATGATCTAGACCTATCAGACCAAAAAATTTACATGAATCAATATTGATTACTTAACTTTGATTCAATATAAAATCAACACAAATGTGTATAGCTCCACATTAAAATGGTGGTTGAATCAAAATTGATATAGCATCAGTTGTGGTTGAAATCCTAACATTGATTC
Source organism: Brachyrhaphis roseni (assembly GCA_903066815.1). Taxonomy (NCBI): domain Eukaryota; kingdom Metazoa; phylum Chordata; class Actinopteri; order Cyprinodontiformes; family Poeciliidae; genus Brachyrhaphis; species Brachyrhaphis roseni. Next base: position 1,757 of record CAEFZY010022093.1, on the reverse strand, counting down.
AACATGTACATCACTGACCACTTTCAATATCGTTTCAATGTCATGCTTCAATATGGCTTCAATGTTTCTGCCTAACATTGTTTCAGCGTTGATTCACTCATTTCTCTTTAAAGGAAATGACAGCAGTGTGAAAGAACACAGTAAACACAAATTCATAATTCATCTTCTCGTACTACATAATGGATTGAACACAGGCCCTCTGGAGCATGTGTTCAGCCATTTGGCTTAGCCACCTCAGTCAGAATCCCTGTACTGGCAGCTGTGAAGCTGTGAAGTCAGGATCAAAATGATTTTCCAATAACATGATGAAGTTTTAATATTAAACTTTTCATTTCACTGCAAATGCACAACCAAATATTTCCTCCTACCTTATTATAACAATGATGCTGTCAAAGCTATTGTAAGGGTTCTTGATGTAGCCAAAGAGGCCGAGAGCCAGCATCTTTAGAAGCATCTCCAGGCTGAAGAGGCTAGTGAACACCATGTTGCTGATCTCCAAAATGTCTGTCAGCTCCTGCGGCTGATGTGAGGAACATGGGGAGAAACAAAAATGAAGAAATAAACAGAAACAGACTGTTAGTGTCCGAGACAGGTGTTCATCAAGGTTTCTCAGAAAGTCTTATTTGAAATGTTTATAAAGGGCTACATATGCATGGCAGCATGACAAATTTCTGGATAAAAATATTATACGTTTCTAGCTTCTGGTTATAGTACGATCTAGATTTTTGAGTGTCGTAAGAGGTAAGTGGTAGGCTTTTAGACTTTTTTTTTTTTTTTGTGCATATTGGCTGCTTGATTGGAGGATAACATGGAAAAAACAGAGTTTTTTTCCAAATAAGATAGAATAGCTTATTAATCTACCACTGTTGCGTCCCAAAGTGTACAGTGCCAATGTAATGCAACTCTACTTTGAGTTTTTTTTTCATTCCCTAAAGAAGATGAGTTGAGGAAAAAATGGATTGTCAACATTCAAACGAGTAATTTTGTAATTACAAATCAAACTAAGGTTTCTCTCATTTTGTGCCATTAAATGAGAGAGCCATCAAACCCACAAGGACAGCGCCGGTTTCTAACCAGAGCTGTTCCTGTTCTTTTTGAATGGAATAATTTCTCTCTTCTGACCCCTTACTCTGGTGTTTGGACCAAAGACAGCGTCCAGATTCTCCAAAGGAGGAGGGCGTGGAAGTTTCTGACCACAACTACTGCTTGCCTTTGCAGTGCCAGATGGATTGGATCTAAGCAGGGGCGCTGTATAGGGGGGAAAAGTTAGGACAATTCCAAGGACCCCTGGCCGACAGGAGCCCTGTGAGCCCAACAAATTAGGTTTTGTTGTTGTTGTTGTTGTTGTTGTTTTGGGGCGGGGGTTAAAGAAATAGAAAAAAAATCAAGGGCCCTGTTAATAACAAAATTTATCATATCATGTTTTTAAAATATTTTTAGCAGTAACTTAAATGTTGCCACTCCCAGACCAAACAGCACACATCCATATTTGCCCTGAAGACCCCACTGGATCTGTATGAAATGGTTCCTTCCTGCTTAGCGCTCAAAACCAAAAATAGAATGAAGTACAACCGTTGCTGTCTTCTCACCTCACCTTCTCCCCTTCACAATAAAAGTATACATTCGAGTGTGAAATATATACATTGTATTCGCCACAATATATATTTTTTTAATTAAAACTTTTTACTAACCTGTGAAATGTGATCCATTTGGACCTAGTTATCTTGCTATTGTATTGTTGACAATTAATATCAAAA
>CAEFZY010022090.1:0-32568 GCA_903066815.1 Brachyrhaphis roseni | reverse complement strand
CATAATGGTTTTTCCTTTACAAATGCGCTGGGTGCGGCTTATAATCAGGTGCGCTCTATAGTCCGGAAAATACGGTAATGCTTGTAATATATAATCTTCGTTTTGTGTTTTTGTCACACTTTAGTTTGATTTAAATGTTCAACTTAAAACAAATGAATATTTCATATACATTATAAAATATTAATGGTAATTATTTTTACTGATAATTCCAAAAATGTATATGAAATCAAAATAAATTTTAAATGTAAAAATAAATACCAAATGTATATGATAAATTTTTTTCCCATTTTATTCTATTCTCACATTTTACTATTTGATCTAAAATTTTAGACTTACTTAAACTTGTTTTCTTTCAAGTTTTTTTTTCTTTCACTTTATTTTTCAGCTTGAAATATAATGGCTTAAAAGATTTGATTACATTTAAACTTTATTGTCAGACATTACTCATACAGTTAAATGAATAAAAAACAATGCTAATAATATAAACCATAACAAACTAATTTGTAGAATATAAAACCACAATATCAATAAATACATTACTTAAAAAAAATCTATCTTTAAAAATGATAAAAGACATATACTAAATGAAAAAAGTGCATAGAAATGAAATAGAATGAAATGTATCTACTTAAAATGCTCAGACTCTTTGTTACATTTGTCACTTTTCATGTAATTTCAGAGGATTTTGGAGATGGAGAGCTCTGTGAACAAGACCTCACAAGATGAGTCCAGCTTATCTCAAGATCTTTCCAGTCAGCTGCAGGAGCTGAAGAATAACCACAAAGAGCAAATCGCTGCACTAGAAGCAAAACACCAAGCGGAGATGGAAAAGGACAAGGCGGCTCTGATCCATCAGCATGATGCTGCTTTAGAGAAAGTCAAGGAGAAACACAGAGTGGAAATGGAGACTCTGCTGAAAGAAAAAGAGCTGCAGTTCCAGAGTCACGTTGAAGACATGAACCAGAAAACGTTGGAGAAACTGGATGGGAAGCAGGCAGAGTTGGAAGCGCTTTCTGCTGAACTTTCAGAGGTTTTAAGCAGCAGGCAGATTCTGGAGGAGAAACTGGCAGCAGCTGAGGAGACTGCAAAGGTAGCACAACAAGAATGTGAGCAAAAGCTGCAGGATCAGGTATCAAAGCACAGAGTTGAGCTCGAAAATATCAAACTTGCGCATGAAGAGTCTCTTGGAGGTGTAGAAAAAACATTGAAGCAGGAGCTTAATGCACTAAAAATTGTTCTAAGGGAAAAGGAGGAAGAGGTTGAAGACGTTCTTCTTAAAGAGAAAACCGTACAGGAGAAAGCACATTCCACTACACAAAACCTCAAAATCAAGATTAGAGAGGTTGAAGAGCTGCAGCAGAGTTTATTGCAAACTCAGCAAGAAATTATGAGCTTAAAGGAATCTAACACTCAGTTAAACACAACATCAGAGGATCTGGATCAGTGTAGGAAAAGTTTGACAGATCTGAACAATCAGCTGGAAGTAGCAAACAACCAATGTCAGGAAAAAGAGAAGATGCTCCAAGAAATGAGGATTCAGTTAGAAGAAACCAAGCAGGAGCTCTTAGAGAAGGAGAAGGCATATGTAGCAGAACAGGAAAAAAATCAAGAGGAGCAAAAGTGCCTTAAGAAACAGCTGGATGATGAAAAAGCCGATCATGAAATCAAACTAAAGAATACTATATCTGAGATGGAAGCAAAGGTGAAAAAACAGGAAACAAAGATGGAGAAGTTCAAGCAGAAGGCCAAAGAAATGCAGGAGAGCTTTAAGAAAAAGCTACAACAGAATGAAGAAAATATGAAAAAGGAACTTGCAAGAAAAGAGGCAGAGCTTCAGCAGAAAGAGCAGCAAGTCCAAGAAAAAATTGTAGAGATGGCTCAGAAGAGTTCGCAGGGCCTCAGCAGTGCTGTGTCAGAACTGCAGGAAAACCATAAGAAGGAGCTAGAGAAGCTGCTCACAACCCGAACGGAAGAAATGGAGGCGCTGGAGCGTCGCTGGCAGGAGAAACTGGCACAACAGGAGGAAGAACTGACAGAGAAACATTCAGCCATCCTCCAGGAGAAAGCTCAGGAATTGGAGGAAACGTCTCAGCAGCTCAGCAGAAACCGGGACGAAAACCAACAATCGTCTCAAGAATTAAAGGACCTAAAGGAGGACCTGGCAATCCGGGAAACCACTGTGCAGAAGCTGCAGGAAGAGCTGAACGTTGCAGCCGTTGAACTCGAAGGTTTGTCTCAGGGAGAAGCGTTACTGAAGGAACAAATGGAGTCGACGGAGAGGAACCTGAACCAGGCTCTAAACGAGAGAAATGTCCTTCAAGACCAGCTAAAGACGGCAGAAGAAGAAAGCAGAGCGAGCATGAAGACTCTGTCGGAAAAGTTGAATGAAGCAGAGAAGCAGCTTGAAGCATTGGAAAGCTCCAGATTGACAGACACTAAAGATCTGGAGAGCAAAATTGAGCAAACATCCACACAACTACAAGTCAAGGAAGTTGAATTCCAGCAGCAATTAGATATAATCCTTGACAAAATGGAGCGTTACTGTGAGGAGGTTCAGTCTAAAGTGGAGTCTTCCTCTGATGAACTCCAACAACGCATTGAATGTCGCGTGAAAGAGTTGAACGGTAGACTGCTGTGTAGTCAGAAGAACGTGGGGCACTTACAGAACATTTTCCACACCAAGTTGGGCAGAATTTGCACTTTAGAGGAGAATCTCCTCCAGCACACAGAGGAGAACAAGAATCTATGCATTTCATTAGAACATACGACTGCTCAGGTAGATGTTCACATGGAGCAAATCAAAGCCTTAACACAAGAGAGGGAAAACAGCTCTCTTTCAGTCAGTGAACAGCTTCAGAAAATACAGGAGTTGAACGAAACCAACAGAATCATGTCGGAAAGTTTGAAAGCCAATGAGCTTCTTGTCGCCGACTTGAAAAATCAGCTTGTAAGTAGCATGGAAAACAAGGAGGAAGCCATAAATAAGCTGAAGCAGCAGCATGAAGAGGAGAGACGAGAGGGAATGGAGAGGTTAGAGCAGGAGAGGAAGCGGGCAGAGGCGAAGGTCAACCAGGACGACGACACGATTAAATCTCTGCAGATAAGGCTGGAAGAGCTGGAGAAAGAAATCTCAGAGAAGAACGAATCTCTGCAGAAGTTGGTGGCGAGCGTCGACAATCAGTCCATCAGCAAGTCCGAGATGGACCAGGTACTGAGTGAAAAAGAGCAGAAAGTCAGTGACCTCGCCTCAGAGCTGGACGGCTGCATCGGCCGACTCTCTGAGCTGCAGGAGCGCTTCGAGGGGAAAACGAAAGAGTGCGAGCGTCTCGCCTCGGAGCTGAAGCAGCAGCACATCAGCAGCGAGAACCAAAAGAAAGAGCTGTTGGAGCAGCTGCAGCAGATCCAGATGCAGCGCGATCAGAGTGGTAATATGGAACAGGAGCTGGGGGAAAAGCTGAGCTCCCTCCAGGAGGAGAACACGAAGTCTAAACTTGCGCTTGAAAGTCAAAGGGAGGAATTTGAAAGGATGAAAGATGAGATTAATAAGAGCAAAGAGGAGAGTCTCAAAGCGTCTGAAGAGAGGTTATCTGCAGAGAGCACTCGGAAGATATCAGAGCTGAAGAAGAAAGCTGAGCAGAAAATTTGTCAGATTAGAAAACAGCTGACGGCTCAGCTCGAGGAGAAAGAGGAGACGGTTAAATCTCTCCAGAGTAGCCTGGAGGAAAACAGAAGCAGCGAAACTTTGTGCAAAAAGCAAATAGAGACATTAGAGGAGAAAACAAAATCACTCGAAGAAGCTCTTGTGAAGCTTAAAGAAGAGCAGGAGAACAAGCTGGGGCAGATTGTGGGTAATGAGAGGCTAGAAAAAGAAAGATGTTTAGAAGAGCAGAGAGTCGCATATGAAGACAAGCTGATGTCTCTCCAGAAGGAGGTGGCACAACAGGTGGAGCTCCGAGAAACTGGAACAACGCTGCAAGAACTCCAGGCAAGGCTAAAGAAAGTAGAGGAGCAAAACAAAAACCTACTCTCAGAAATAAACCGTCTGAAAGCAGAAGTCATTGAAAAAGATGCCCAGCTCACTCAGAGACCAATGACTCCTCCGTACAAGGTCCATCATTCGCCAGAACTGGAGGTGAAGGTGGAGTGTAGCAGTGTGCAGCGAACTATGAGTGTGATGGAAAACGAGGTGGCGAATCACTCTCCTATGCAAGAAGAAGAGGACGTCGATGATGACTCTTTGCAAACTCTTAAAGACAAAGTGAGCCAGATGAAGAACGAGAAGGAGAAGGTCCAGAAGGATTTCTCCAGGTTGCAGAAAGACATGAGGCAGCTGAGGAAGGAGCATGAACACGACCTGGAGTATGTGAAGAAAGAGCTGCTGGAGGAGAACGAGAAAAGGCTAAAGTAAGATTTTAATGCATTATTGTCAACAATATGTTCGGGGATGCAGTATTTTATTATGTTAATCTGGATTCATTTTTATATAGACTGGAGCTGGAAGATGTGGAAATGAAGCACAACTCTGCTATAAAGCAACTAATGAGGGAGTTCAACACACAAATGGCTCTGAAAGAGAAAGAGCTCGACTCCTCTGTGAAAGAGACAATAGGTGAGATAAATTAAATTACCTTTCCTGTTTACTAGCTCAAATGGCAAGTTTAAGATCAGATCTAAAGAAATATTTTTGAAATAGAAATCAAAAATACAATGTTCCATTGTGCATGGGGGAAATGTTTTCATTTACGTTCCCTTGCAGTAAATTAGCAAATACAACCTGCTCTATTTTGTATCCAGTCACAGTGATGACAAATTTAAATTTAAAATTGCACATAAGTATGCCTTTAAGGATCCTGAGTGAAAACGTGTTTACATATTCTTAACTCTTCGGTGAAGAAAACATGTTTAAAATCAATCCATTAATTCATGTTTGTTTTTGTAAGGTGGAGATGGGACTCTGTATGAAACACTTTATTAACCATTCAGACTACGAACATGAAAAATACACAATCAGAACTGTCAGATGACTATATTACACTGTTAAAGTAACTCAGAAATAGTCCAAATAGTTTTGATGTATTTGCTTTCTTTCATTCTTATGGATAACTTATAACTTATTTGTATCCTAAAGAGAACAATGTACAACTTCAAATATTAGATAAGATATTAACATACATGGGGAATCCTCTCAAAAACCTTATGTTGTAGCAGAAAGACTTTCAGTATTCAAGATGCCTCATGAACTGACAAGTACATTATTGGGAGAGAATGCAAAAACTTTGCGAGTGAATGTAAAAGTGGTCTTCTAGAGGGGTTCATACAGACTAAAGCTAAAGTTAAAAGGTAATTATCTCTGACTTCTTCTACTATTTCCTCAGCCAAGGCCCAGGCTGTCGAGGATGAACTCATCAGTAGCCATCGAGATGAAGCCAGCCAGCTGAAGAAGCTCATTTCCCAGAAGGAAGACGATTTGCAAAGAACTGTGCAGAAATATGAGCAGGTTATACAGGTGAGTTGGATCTACATGTCTGTGTTTCTTAAAGGCCACATCTTATTTATTTATTTGTTTATTTAATTCATTTACAGTTTAAAAATGAACATGCCACATGCTACCATAAACAAAAGTTCTTATATATAATTTACTAAAGAAGCAACTATTAGGTGGGCTGATATAGTTGAGATCACACACAGGAAATGCTTCATCTATTTATTTATTTATTTATGTGATTGTTTTTAGAATCGCGAGGAGGAGATGGGAGACAGAGTGTGGCAGGTTCAGAAACAGCTGGAAGAGCTCCAGTCACACTGCGAGAGCGCCTCAGAGGTAAAGCCCAGCCTCAAACAGCTGTGCCACAGTTTCCTGCTGCTTTTGCGGCATTTTTAGTTTCACAGAACGTTCATAGCTGCAGCCAATATGGTGGATTATATGTACACCTCCGGGGGTTCAGGCAGAGATAAAATTTCTATAGTAATGCTGTTCAAGTCATAAGTCACTTCTCTTGGCTGCCATAAACAGCAGAGGTCACATAAAGTTCTTGTATTCTCAGCTTTCCTTTGGAATAAGGCCGGAGTCTGAAATAAGCATTGGCAGTTCTGAGTGACGGACGAAGCACCTATCCAGGTTAACGTGCATTTCAGTCATCATCCCTGTTTTTCTCTGGGTTAATTCTAGATGTCAGGGACAACTGTGTTGGATAGTTTTCTTTGAGCAGCGTCTTGTGGCCGCTCTCCAAAGGGCGCCGGATGCTGCGAGACTGCGTTCGAGTCACTCAGGAATACTCTCCTCACGAAACGGACCCTGGGAGGCAGCAGTCCCTGTTCTCAATTATCATCACAAGAGCTGCTTCCACTCTTTAAATTTATACTCCAGTGGTGCTCAGATTCGCAAACTGAAAAGAGTCCAGTTATGGCTCCGCAGAGATGCCTCCAGGTGCCGTTAGAGGGCTTTCTTCCTTTCACAAATGTTTGTAGAAAAATAAACACAAAGTGTTTTACTGCTCTGACTGCTGCATTTTTCCCAGATGAGGTAATAACTTTATGGGGGACTCTGTAGCATTATCCCCATGCAGACCTTGCTTTCTCCTTTATTCATCTGTACCTCCAGACATCCATTATGCATCCATAATTTGTTCTCCAATTGACAAAGGATGGATGATTGGTGTGTATTAATTATTTTTTCTTCTCAACCATTCATCCATTTATCTTCCCACCAAACTATTTATCCATCTGTATTTCTATTGTTGAATGATTTCCTTGACTTTATTGGATGTTTGCATCCTTCTTGCCCACATTAAAGAAAGTTAACGAAGTTCTGATTATCTATTTTTGGATGCTCTTCTGAACCATAAAACCCACTTTGTTGGTTTTATTTTGAAATTGTGCTGAAAATTTTTATCAGCGTTTATTTTGTATCTAGTCCACATGTAACTGGATATCTGGGAAAATTAAGTGTTATGTGTCTAATGTCACTAAAATGATTTACAAACTCTGACCAAAGTGGAGATATGAGGAAACTTTGTGTTTGCATGTCTACATGGAAAGTCAGAGTTCATTAGAGTCTGAGAGAAAAGCGCCCCTTTATATCCACATACTTGCTTAGAAAACATTCCCAATTAACATCTTTTTTGTATTTTTAATAACTTTATATTCAGTTATCCTGTTTAAAAGTAGTTCAACCTATCTTATCTGTCCACACAAATGAACATCCTGCTGCCATGTTTTTAATAACTTTCTTTAAAATTTGAAGCAATTTTATTGGCTTTCTGGTATTACCTTTCCACTACACTGCCCCCTATGGGTTTGGCATGTTTAAAGCAACAATCAGGTGCATATTTGTGAGGGTTCATGTGGATGAAAGATATTTGTTTTTATAAAGACCCGGCTATGTCTGTGCAAATGGGGAAAAACTCACCAAAATCTTTTTGTATTTATCAATACAGGCGACCCCTGAGGACCTGAAGGTATGTATGTTGCTTTAATAATTCAGATGAATCATTAAAAGCAATATTATTATAATACAAAACTTAAGTGTCTTATTTTTTCCTCACGTATTAGTCGGGACATTTATCTTCTGTCCCTTTGATTTCAGGCTCAGCTCGCTGAGAAGACGACTCTTCTGAGCGAGGCGAGGCTGAAGGAGCAGGAGTTTGTTGAGAGAGTAAGTGACAGAGCCTCTGTTTGATAATCGAAGAGCAGTGCGTGTTCCCAGAAACCTGCTGCCTCTGGCAGAAACAGTCACTGCCCTCCTGCTGCATCGAATCTAATTGCTCAACACATCTGTTTACATTTGTTTTAACCTTTAAACAATTAGAGCAACAACTCCCACAAGTTTCATTTTTCAGCAAACCACCCCTAAGGATGGCCATTTAATCCATGTATCCCATTTAACAGGAAAAGTGCAACAACTTCACCCACGGAGATCAGAAAGTAATGCGTCCATGCTTGTGTCTTTATGCTTGTTAGATTCACTCACTTGAAGACAAGATCAAATTTCTCCACCGCAGCCCTGTTGTAACTCATCTTGGTGGGACATACAAAGGTAACCTTTCCATTAACACTTTGTTCTGCTTCCACAAGTTTACATTCACTCAACTTTAGCATGAATGTCATATTTATTTTGACTTTTAAGGATGCATTTAATCTTTCCCAGGGTAAATCAATGACATCAAACAACTTGAATAAATTTTAGATTTATGCTACTGAATTAAAGGCCACCACATATGTCATGCTTCATATCAAACTTCTGACATTTAGGTGTTTTCCTGTGAATCATATTGTTAAAATCTTAAAATGAACTTGAACAAAGTTTGTAGGTATCTACAAAATATGTTTAATAGCATGTTAACAAGATAAGCAGAAACAGTAGAACAACATAACTCATTTCTGTGTTTTTTTTTCCTAAATAAATTGCAAAAAAAATTATAATTTGAGAGAAAATTAATAAATTTGTTGAAGGTAGAGTCTGGAAACTACAACACAAAAGCAAAATTAAATTTCTAAAGAGAAGCTAAAATAACAATCTACCATGCTATTAATCCAATACCATTACTGATTTAGACCAATTAGAAAAAATGTAAGACTTGTGATTAACATATTTTAAGGCCTTAGTAACTGTGCCACAAAACAAGTCTCTTTGTGAGATATCTGATGGTTGCTGGTAACACAGTTGTAAATGAGGTTTAATTGCAAATGAGGTTTCGATCCAGTTCAGAATTACAGCCGAGAAGTCCATATAAGCGTGGATGTGAACCTCTGAGGGACCACAGTGTTCTTATCATGAACCCAATTGTATTTGCAGACATTAAGTGAGGTGCAGTAAAGAAAATCTGCTGTCAGGGATTTTAGGGGTGGTGAAGAAGCCACCTTTTTACCGTAATGGGTTTTGCAGACTCTGCTCAACTTTACTGCTATTCGCTGACTTCTTAAATTCTCCCTTCTTGGAAAACAAGTTATATCTAACATACTTTAGTTTATGTTTGGCAGAATTACATCTGTGAAGCTTGCTTTTATTCTGCTGGATCTCCGTTTAGCTTGTGTAAAGCACTTAAAGTTGTGGTTTTAGGTTGATGATGTGAAGGCCGTTGATAGCTGGTATTCAAGTAGATGTGATTGGCCGGGGAGTCGCCTCACTGAGGGCAGGAAAAGGTCAAGAGGACAAAGGCTACAGGATTTATTGGTGACCCTTTAATCCATGTCAGAGATCAAAGAGATGTTTGGATGCCTTCTTCTCATTGACTCTTCTTTCAGAAAACGGACATTTATTATACTCTGAATGATAATTACACTTAAGCAGAAAGCATGTGGGTTATTCTCATCTAGCTTTTGGTGAGAAAAGCTGCAACCTAAGTGCTACCAGCTCCATCCAGACTGTAAACGTAGCTGTTCCCATACTGTTTGTAGCTTTGGGGAGAGAATTAAAACAGTGACTGCTCTCATCATGTGGTTTTAAAGTTCTCACGCTGAGACTCAATTATTTCCTGTTCTTGAGCTAAAGTTGAACCAGTACCTGCCCATGCACTGGTTCTGTCTGCAGGTATAGTTGCTAAATAAATACACAAATGACCACCACTTTAAAAGCTAGAAGAAAAATAGAAACTGCACAGCAATGCTCTGTTATTCTGCTGCCGTTTTTTTTATTTTATTTTTTATCTATATGGTGCAATAACTTAATGGAAAGCTAATAGGAAATGTGTTTAATTTATAAAGCTTACATTTAGAAATTCAGTGGTGTTTACAAAAGAGGATTTGTTTTTTTTCTTGCTACAGATCCTGGGATAAATACCTCAGATTCTCTGTCAGAGTCTACAGAGATGGAGTACCTGAGGAAGGTGCTGTTTGAATACATGATGGGACGGGAAACAAAAGTAAGCTTTTCTTTATTTCATGAGTTATTTTACTCCCACACATAATAAAACAAAAAAGAGTCGAACACCCAGACAGACTAAAATCACACAGATGGAAAAATATGTGATCATATTAAAGTCGTTGCAGTGAATCAAGCAGTGATTCCTTGCTGCAAAATTGTGTGATTTTCAACTTTTCTTACTTTTCCTTTTAAGTGTGTTGTGCACTCTTTAGTTCTTATAAAAGATTGTCATTTCATTCATGTCTGCATGTATTTAGCGATACATTTTTGCACGTCTTGAGTCTGACATTTCTGGTTATTCTACTTTGAAAACCAGTTCAAGCCCAGTCGGAAGGAGATGTAACAACTCTAGGTGTACGTTTAGGATCACTGTCACGCTAAAAGACAAAACTCTTCCCCCAAGTCCAAGTCTTTTGCCTTTCAGTAAATTTACTTCCCAGAATGCTCCTATGTAAAACACCATCCATCTTCTCACCTTTCAGTGACAAGAGAGTCACCACAACATGATCGCTGTTCGTTTTCCACCACACAGCATTCTGCAACTCCTTCTGAAGCAAATTAGTTCCACTGGATTTCACTTAGGGGTACCAGAGTAAAGGGGGATAAATATACGCACTCTACACTTTTCAGAAAATGTATTTGTAAAACATGGGGTATGAATACTTTTTCAGGACTTTGCATCCGTGAACATGCTTGCAAATGAAATCGGTGACAAGCGTCACAAGGTACCCACATTAAGATTGTATTTAACCTTTTGTGTAAGATCCTGAATAATAATCATTGTTTTCTTGTTTTTGTTTTTTATTTTCTGGTTGACTGTTTTTAACTCTTCCAAGGATTTGATTTAAATTGTGAAACTTAGTTGGTTTTAGGAAATCAACTAATAAACAGAAGCCATATTGCAGAGAGATATTACGGAGTCACTGCTGTCTAAGGCCATTAACAACACGTCACACATAAACTTGTTTTGCTTCTAATCTAATTTCTGATAATTAACAGTGAAATCTTTAACCATCAGCTCTGTTGACAGGGTCCTAAACTCAGCAGGATTTCTCTGCTTCTTAACAAACACATTTTATAGGAACATGGCAGACCTCCCTGTGTGGAGGATGTCCTGCAGGCAGTCTGCAAGCACATGCATCCTGCATGACGCAGATTTGCCATTTAAAGCCATGCTGGCCTTGTTTAGAGCTGGTGGAGCGGTTGGGTTCAGGCACTGCTGTTTCTGATTATCGCCTGCGTTTATAGGGAAACGCACGCTCTGTGGCAGATGGACCTGAAGTTGATTATAGAGATTATTTTCATTCTTCTTCCTTTGCCTTATTGGGATTTAATTGTTTCAGAGGAACTATAATTTGGTTTTGTGATGTGTCAAAGGTAGCAGTGACTACATTGTGGTGTTTTTAGTGGGATAAAGATCTTTGTCACTCTTTTCATCTGCAGACAATGGCCAAAGTGATTACCTCCATGCTCAAGTTTCCTCCAGACCAAGCGCAAAAAGTTTTGGATAAAGAAGACTCCAAACCAATTGTAAGTATCCCATCAGAATAACTTGATTCTGATCTGCATTTTTATTGATAATTAATTTCATATTTGCTCCTCCACAGCCATGGCTACGATGAGATTCTGTTTGATTTGGGAACTTCATTATGAACATCTGCTGCTGAAGGGGAAGACTTCCATGGATTATTTAAAGTTCTTCCTGATGTATCATGTCTTTTTATGTGTGTGTGCGTGTAAGGCTGCGTGTTTGTGAGCACACTGTAGGACATCGGTGTGTGTGCGCGCGTGTGTGTGAAAATCTATAAAGTTATGAGGGAATAGAAACACAAATCTTCCATAATCCACTTCTACTTCAAGATTAAGTTCAATTTATGTTTTAAATAATGTTTTTGGGTTATTTTAGGATGTGTTTATATAAAGAAAGGCTTGTGCAATAAATAATATCAAACACTAATGCTGACACTCACTTGATTTATATGTTCCTGTGTAGTTCCTTCGTCTGATTGGCTTCCTCTGTAAAGCTGTAAACGACCCTTTAACTGTGCACTCGTACCACATGAAGACACTGGCCTTTGGACCTGGTTTGTTCAGTGCAGCATTTTTTACGCTTTATATTTTGACATTGAACGAGACACTTCAAAACTACACAAAATGTAAATTGTAAAGGAATAAAAGACTGTAACATAGAGCCATGACTTTGCTTTACATTTTGAGGCTAACAAATTAAATCTTCTGTACAAATCAGATTTTGTCCCCTTTTTTCATGTTTTCTAATGTACAGTGGTAGAAATTGCTAATATTAGTGTCTGTTTATATATTTTTAAAGCATTCTGACAGAGTAGTATTTTAAAAAAAAAAGACTGCTGGAACATGGAGATTACAAAAAGCATGGGTTTATTCTTTTTTTCCCCCTCTTCAGCTAAATTGTTGAAAGGTTTGGACATGAATTCACACCAAGAAGATGAAGTCACTATTGAATATAATTCCTCTTATCTATTTGAGATTCAGTAAGTCAGCAGGTGCAGCTTTTTGCTGACAATATTAGAGAAGCAGGGAGTTTCTTCGACCAGATGTTTTTCCAAGAACTTGTCAAAACTAACAGAAGTAGAAGCTGAAAATATTCTATAGTATTAAAAGGGTTTTGACAGTTTGACAGAATTACATTTTACTTCAGAGGAGTAAAATATAATTCATGTCTTTACCAGCTAGAGGCTAATGGTTCTTTGAAAATATTAGGTCTGGACTTTAACTGGACCATTCTAACATACATTTGATCTGAAACACGTTATAATACCTTTGAGTTCTTATGTTTGTGGTTTTGCCTAAAGGTGAGCATTGAAACTCCAGAACAACTTTTTCCTTGTGTCCCTGCTCTGTTCGTTGTCTTCTATTATGCTTTTTGTTCACCAACGTTCTCTAATGAACATCTGGATTTGTACTCGGAGTAAAGTACGCTCCTTATAGATGTCATCTTACGTGATTGGATTTATTTAGGGGTATCGGAGTGAATATGGCTGCAAAAGGGGACTACACATAAAATCCTTTGCAAATCATTATATATATAAATATATATATGTGTGTGTATAATTTTCCTTCACAATAATCTGCTACTTTGTGTTGGTCCATCACATTAAATGAAAAATACTTTAAAGTTTGTGGCTGTAATGTGACGATCTTTAAAAGATGTGTAGGGGATTTTATAGATTCAAGCATAAAGAATAGTAGAAACCGAAAGTTCTTCATATTTACACAAGACATTTTCATAATATGCCTGCTAAAAAATAAATGCACTTGATTTTATCAGATAAGCTCTTGAACAAACGCCACTGGGTGCAAAGTGAAGCATGTTCACTGTGTTTTTCGGCCTATAGGGGGCGGCAGTAAGCGCTCATTTTTCTCTTTTGTTGAGCTTGAACCCCAATAAAGCTCATGGGTGTAATGTGACGCTGTGCGCCTCAAAACCATTCACTTCTTTGTATGACTCTGTCCAAAATGTAAAAAAAAAAACCCACACATTATTTCCGGTCGAAACCTTCATAATAAAGCACCACATTCATATTAGCAGTTGGGCAATCAGTTCAGAAGCTCTGACGCTTTTATTTTGAGAAATAAAAAAACGCCTCTTTATTTCCAGGCTACTTCCTACGGACCTGACTGCTGGCTGCATTTATCAGATCGACAGTGAGCCTGCGAGCACCAACTTCCCCAGATTGACACAGAATGGAGAGAAGCTGACGCACGTTATTTACCGGACCGTTAACTTCCCTCCTCTCGCCTTTGCTTGTGCCACCGCAGAATAAATGAGGCGCTAAACGAAGCAAGAGCATCTTAAAGTTAATTTGCAACACTTGGAACCAGTGGAGAGCTGTGTATTTTCGTAGTTTTTAGACACTTTTACCGCGTTATTACGCACGACGCGCAAAGGGATGGCTCCTCCGCTAAAACACAGAACGAGCGTGCAGCAAAGTTTTTATGCCTTTCTCTCTATTTCGCTGGCTTGTTCTTACAATATTGACTTAGAACATCCCTTGGTGTTTCAAGGACCAAGTTCTAGTTTTTTTGGCTACTCTGTGTTGGAGCATTTTCATGACAACACACGCTGGTAAGTCCCAGAGTTCCTGGAAAATATATTCATTATATCTTAATTATGCATTGGTTTCTTTTTTATATATCAAGACATGTCTTTTAAACCTTATAAATATAAACATAAAAGATAGTTTGATGTGCTCTATAATTTGATAAAGGTGTTCTGTTTCTTTCATCATTTTTGGGGATGAACTGAGTTTGTTTCGCGATGCCCTCCCCTCTCTTTATGTGTGCAGGCTAATAGTGGGAGCACCGAAGGCAAACTCTACCTACAGCAGCTCGGTGCGCTCTCCCGGAGCTGTGTTTAAGTGTCGGGTTCATAGTAACCCCGAGCGGCGCTGCACAGAGATGGACCTGGGGAGAGGTCAGTCACCGCAGCGCAACCACTGCTGCGTTTTAGCGCAACTTCACACATTCTCACTGCCGCATCTCTGCAACGCATGATCCTAAATGTAATTCAAGTAAAAGCTCCATCTGGTGCTATACAATCCACATATTTCTCTCTCTTCTTTATTCTTTGCATGCACTCCCCTCTCAAGCATCTGCTTCGTTTTATCAGAATAATGCTGCCTTATATTCTGCTCTCCACAACCTTCAAGTTTTGTTTTTTAGCTCTCAAAACAAAGGAGTCATGTGTGGAGAACTTCATAAATATTATGATTAATATGATTTATGTTCCTACTAATATTTTTCAAGCACATGAGCCAAGAAAGTTGCGATTTAGCACTCCCTTCTCCTTGTAAAGCCCCCATCATGCTCTGTTCTTCTGGTCATGCCGCAGAGGGTTCACGCATGGCTTTAATATTTACTCTGCTCTCTGCCAATGTGTAACTAAAACAAAACACAGCAGACAAGCAAAAACAGTCCCAGAGAAACACTTAGTAATATATCATAACTCTGACCTTCGGAAATAACGCAGAAATGACTTAACTGCTATTCTCATTGTTTCTGAAACATTTACTCAACAATGGCAGTAAAATATTATCTCAGGAATAATTTAAAAAAAGGCACGCATACTGTGTTGCAAAAGGGCTTTCTCGTTTGTCAAGTTCATTTAAAATATAAAAGTCTGTAATTTAAATGATAGATCAGATTGCTCCAATATTAATTAATACTTTTCACTGTAATTACAGTTGTTTTGAGGTTTTAACCAGCTTTGCATTTCCAAACCTTGCTGTAATTACTTGATATTCATTTTGGATTTAGGTCTTGACTTTGACTAGACCATTCTAACACTTGCATATGCTTTGCTCTGAATCAATCCTCGGTAACTGTGGCTATACATTTTGGGTTGTTTTCCTGTTATTAGCCCACCGACCCAATCTAAAGTTTTCAGTAGCCTCTAATAATTTATCTTCCACTATTTTCATGTATTTAGCACTTTTTTTTTTTGCATCAATCTAATAAAAAGGCACAAGGTGTAGAGGTGGTAATGTCCAGATTTAGTTTTACACCACATAGTTCTCGCTACATGTAGACCAAAAAAGTTAAACTTTGTTTTCTAAACAAAAATTTAAAAAAAATCAAACAAAGAAAAAAGAAAGTAGTAAGATAACAAATAAATACATTCTAGTGCTCCATGTGCTTTTCAGTCTGTTTGATGGACTCTGATGTTCGTCCTTCGAAAGGAAGTAGTGAGAACGGATGAAGCTCAAGATGAGAGTGATTCCTCAGAATACATATTTCCTTCCTTTGTGGTTTGTCAGTGCAGATCTCTTTGCTGGAGAGTCATGGTGTGTCATTTATCTCTCCTCCTCACCACCCACTGCAGTTCAACTAGAAAACCACTTTGTGCAGCAGCAGGTCAAAAGTTCCCGATTACAGATACAGATGGCGAGCACGGTGTGTGTGTGTGTGTGTGTGTGTGGGGGGGGGGGGTATGATTACTTTAACTTCCTGCTTCCTGAGGAAGAAAGGAAGAAGTTTGCTGGTCTTTCCTCTCCAAGTGAAACATTTTTGTGCTCTATCAGATCAACTCGAGATGAAAGACCACTTATTATTTCCTTGCTTTTGGAGATATTTAATTTCTGACTACACAATATCAATGACACAATTTTCTTAAGTACTGAACCTCTTCCATGTTGTCCATTACCAGACCTACTATGGTTTGATATTTTTTTAGTCATGTTACATGGTGGGTCGGTCATGAACCCATCCTTGAGGTCCTCTTCTGTTCAAAACAAGGACGAAGAGGACGATTAAGCTCAATCTCACTCTGTGGTCTCCAACTCTTCAAGAGCTACAGCAATGAAAGTTTCAGACACTTCCGTGCTCCATCACAGTTTAATCAAACGATTGAATCATCTCTTTAGCGTGACATCAAGCTTATTTGTCCCGCTGTTTGTTTGATTCAAGTGTGCTGAAGCATCAATTTAACTAAAAGTTGCAGGACTAGCTCTGGACGACTGGAGTTGGAGAGTTGGAGAGCAATCTGGGCTCGAGAACAGATTAACGCTCCATTTTAGTGAAAGACTGTTGGGAATAATTGATTTGAAGGTAGAGCTAAAATCAGCAATACAAATTCTAATAAAGCTTTTTCTCTGCTACACATGAATTTGTCTGTGGCTATTATATAGGAATTTATTTTCACAGAAAATGAAATTGAAGCATGTGTTTTCATGCCTTTGGTTCTAATATGCATGTCAACATTCTGCATATTGTTACACTTCTAATTAAATATATGTTTCTTATTGGAGATACATCACTTCTCAGTATTTCTGAAGTACATTTTCAGTTTTTGTGTCTTATCATCACGAAACCTCAGGACTGACTCAGTGGTGATCTGGGGATTCTGCTTATCTTCTGAATGCAGTTCTTCATGAGTTTGTAGCCATTCTCACGCTTTAAAATGAATGACTTATCTGATGGGAACTGCATAATGGATAAAAATCTAAACATGTGAAGCGCCCACAGCA
Source organism: Brachyrhaphis roseni (assembly GCA_903066815.1). NCBI lineage: Eukaryota > Metazoa > Chordata > Actinopteri > Cyprinodontiformes > Poeciliidae > Brachyrhaphis > Brachyrhaphis roseni. The sequence goes on along the minus strand of CAEFZY010022090.1, from coordinate 15,702 downwards.
CTTTCACCAGACTCAACAATATTTGAATTATGTGAATAGTTATTACTTTTAATGCTAAAACAAATCCTGAACACATAGGTTTTTCAAGTCTTATTAATACAATGCATGTTATTCAACTAGGGCTGGTTTTGCTTTGCAAATGTGTTTATATTTCTTCAACTGTTTCACATTTTGTCACATTGCAACTACAAATTTCATGATATCAAATTTGATAGATCATTTTAATAAGTCATGTTGAGGTAATTCTTTGCAGCTGCAGTTTTATGAGGGGTGAGTTTCTATCAGCTTTTCACATATTGGAATAATTCATCCATATTTCCCACACATCTGACCAGCTTTCTTCTCGATCGTGAGGAAAAGCATTCCCACAGAATGATGCTGCTACCACCATGTTTCACTGATGTTGTATGCAGTGTTAGTTTTCCTCTTACTGTTTGGCACATAGACCAAAATGATAAATTTTGGTTTCATTTGATTTTCTAACATCAGTCCTCTGTTGTCCTTCATGTTCTAGAATAATTCAAATAATAATTTCCGTCTGCATGACCTATTGCATTTTCTCTTCTCTCTCTCTTTTTCTACCAAAGACTGGATGACAAAAGTCTTCACTCTGCTGCGTTGGTCTCAGCCAACTCCTTTCCTGATGGGCAGTTTTGTTTAGAGAGACTTCAGTGTCCATTTTATTTGTTGTTTTTTGTTGTGCTGTTTATTTATTTTGGATATTTAAAATGTTTTCCAGTTTCAGTGTTAAATGTTCTTTAGAAATTAAAGTTAATTAAACTTTGAGAGGGCGTACTTGGATTACTGTACCATAACCATTATGTTACCTGGAAATGGTCGTTCATATGACTGTATTGGTCTCTTTCAGTGATTTTCTTCTTGCCACTCCATAAATTCCAAATTAGTGCAGTGTATGAGAAATAGTTTTCCTAACAACAGGTTTTCCTACCTGTGCGGTGGATATTTGCAGCTCCTGCAGATCTATTCTGGGCCTCTTGATTGCTTCTGTGATTAATACTTGACCTGTCAGTTCAGGTTGATGATTATGTCCCGATAGATTGAACAGAGCTCTGAGTGATACCTAAAGCCTGTGATTTTATTTTTTTTTTATCATAACTCTCCTGTTTGTGTATTAATGTTCTCTAAAACCTCTGACACCTTCACAGAACAGCTGGTTTTATACTGATATTATATTACGCACAGATGGCTGCACTGGGTTTATTTAGTGGAACAACATATCTTAAGGTGATTATTTGTAAAAACAATTTTGTAAGCTTCCTTCCACTTCAATATTGTGAGTAATATTTTTGCTGGTATGTCAAATAAGTCACCAATTAAAACAGCAAAGTTTGTGTTTGCAATGTGATGAATCACAGAAAATGTGTTCATATTTTTTTGTAAGGCAGTGTATTCAGAGTGATGTTGATCAGAAAGTCAAGTATTGCTGTGTTACGGTGAATTTGACATTGTTGTTTATGGATTTGGCTGAAAGATTCAATAGCATTAATTCAGTTTTCTATGATTGTCTCAAACTGTGAGTTGTGTAAAATCACTTCCACAATCAGTCGGCTTCTCCCTCCTTCCTGATGATTCAACGTCTGAAAACTGCTCTCTTTGTCTTTCAGGAAACAAGCCCAGAGAGTCGTGCGGGAAGACGTGCCAAGGAGACAGGGATGACGAGTGGATGGGGGTCAGCCTGGCCCGCCAGGACCGAGCCAGCGGCAAAATACTGGTGGGCCGAAGTTTCTTCTTCTTCAGCTTATTTAATAGAAACCATGTCTACTCGTAAAGCACAGACCAGATTATGCCCACATCATTGTTACAAATGTTTTACCCCAAACCGCACTGTTAAACCACAGCTGGCCCCAGCTTTACTCCCTCGCTTTGGGTAAAAATGCCTCTCTTTCCATCCTCTCAAGCTCCGCCTGGCACAGATAATAAGAGTGAAGGATTTAAAACAAGTTTTCTCTGTGCTTCCTTGTGTCGGGGAATGTGGAACGATGCCCGGAAATGACTTTTACGTAATTTTGCAAAACCTTCAGCTTTTGCTTGGAGTGTTTTAGTCGGTTGTTACTGTCTTGGATGAGGTCATAGTGGCGTAGATCCTGGACGTGCTCGTTTGCACACAGATCTATAGCGGCTGGCAGAGTTTGTTTAGGCCTCAGCCCCCACAGCGGAGGTCCCATGCAAGGGGCAACCTTTCATTAAATATTAACCCCTGTCTCCTGCTAAGGGCAGTCAGTAGAAACGGGGGTTTCTTATTAGTACTACCAATGTGGAAGCATTCTTGACAGGTGAATACTTTGGAAAAACTTGTTGCCGGCTGATTTGAACAGAAATCAAAAAGAAATCCTGTCAGAGACGCATGCTCAGCTTGCTTTTGATCTCTAGAGCCTCCATTGTTTGGTACAGTTTACAGAGGAATGCTCTGGCTTCGAACCTTCGCTTCGCCAGCCTGTCAGTCAAAAACTCGACAGGTCTTGGACGTGGGACTCGAGTTGTGTAACTGAAAAGTTCTTCTAAGCGCACTCTCTCACAGTTCTGACAGCGTTGCGATGAAACAGAGGAGGCGGCTCTGTAAAAGTCACGTGTTGCCGTGCCTCTCCAAAAGCACGGACGTTTTCTCTTTTTTTTTAATCTCACCCGAGCAGACTCAGCAGAGAAAAAAAACCGGCTGCTTGGCAGATGTGTACAGCGGTGATTTCATCCGGGCGAGCTTTCAGTGAAAGCTTTGTTTTGTGACGATGGAGCTTTTTAAAACAGGAACATCGCAACCCTCATATTATTTGTCCCAAAAGTGAGCTGAGTTATCTCTGCTTTTGCTAAAAAAGGACAGAAATGCTACATTTTCCCACCGGTGAACTTTAAAAGTTTAAAGCATGTTTCTCAACATTGCATCTTGTTTCCAGAGAGTCATCTGATGCTGTGTTTATGTCTGCAGGCTGCAGAGCTCTGCTGTTGCAGTCTGAAGGGGTGTGTGTGTGTGTGTTTCTGTGGGGAAGCGAGGGAGGGATGTTGGTTTCTCTTTATTGGGAGAGGGGAATTAAACGTACTTTGTCTGCACAGAGGTTTCCAGGACTGTCCCCAGGAGCCCACCATCGATCCCCAGGGGGACTAAATTATTACCACATTTGCGCATGCATGCAGCCAATTTCCAAAATCCAGACACGATTATCCCATTTGGTTATGGATTTGTGGAATGTCTCATTTTGGAAAAAGAACAGCAAAATATTATTGCAGTATTGCTCAATGTCACCCAACAAAACAAGCTCCCTATTTGGAGGTCGTTCTCTTGTCTTTTTGATCTGGTTCTTGTTCCTGCCTGTTTGGTTTCTCCGGTTTGCTGTTTTGGAATAAAAGCACAAATGTTGATGAGAAAATACATCTTGGCAAACACAGATCTCGGTCTGCAGCAGAGATATTCACACCACAGACCATGGCTGTTACAGCATGGTCGGGGGCTTATGGACGGCCTTTAATTTCCCCTCCCTCTCATTGACGACCATCGGACGGCCGCAGAGACGAGTTGACTGCAGCTCAGTGAGGAGGAAGCTGCTGAGGCGATTAGCGCGGTGGAAGGAGGCCTGAAGTGCTCGTGTTGTTGCTGAATGAGGTTATCTCTGTTTCCTCTCGCAGGCTTGTGCTCACCGCTGGAAAAACGTCTACTACGACTCAGAGCACATCCTTCCACACGGGTATTGCTCCATCATCCCCCCGACGCTGCAGGGAAGAACAATGCCACTCATCCCTTGTTATGAAGGTACACAAAGCAGAGCTGCACAATATTTACAAATGAAAATGGATGAAGAGAAAATCTGAAAAGTGTGGTGTGCGTCAGCACCACTATGTTTGGTAATAGGGTCAAATAAATTATCACAGAGCATCTGCAGATTAAATTGGATTACTTCTATAGTAAGGATTAGATTGGGCCTAAAAGTGTCCGACCTGACTAATTAGGTTTAAAGTAAACCTGACATATTATTTTAAGTACGTTTTTTTCTACTTTTGTTATTAGAGCACTGTTTCAATGAGCATTTTTTAGCTTTTGTTTAACATCTTCCAGGTTTTTCCTGTCGCTTGTTGTAACTGCAGAGTGAGTCAAGTCCAAATAATCTGGGATGTGTTGTTACCACACTTGTTACATTCTGATGAACTTCTGCATCCTACTTACTTTCTCTATTATCTTAGCAAGTTAAACTGTCTACTAATCTAATTACACTACAATAAGTAGATTAACACAACTTTATTTTGTGCATTCGCCGTTGGCTTTCTCTGTACTGTATGTATTTCAGTAAATACCATAAATCTAAACTCTAATCTGGTTGTTATTAAGGAGTATTAGACAAAAATGGGTTGTATAAATATGTCACGTCACACTTTTTATATTTTATTTGTGGAATAAATCAGAAAACTGTGTAGAATTTTCTCAGTTTGCTCTACTTTGTGTTGGGTTTTCATGTTAAATCTCAATAAAATACATCACAGTTTGTGGTTTTATTGTGACAAAATAGAGTATGAATGTTTTTACAAGTCACTGAAAGCTTGGGCTGTCTAATAGAGATGCATCAAGATCATTTTCATTTCAGGCCAAATCAAGATATTTTAAAAAGTCCTGATAAAAATAATGAATTAAACTGAAGCTCTTTTAACATTGTTGCAATTTGGCACTGTGCAAATAACACATTTGATTTGAGTCATAAAAAAATACTTAAGCGTGCAACCGTGATCTTGACGGTTTTATTTGTGTGGCCTTCTAGTTTCCAAATGCTCACATAAATGACTAAGGCGGACCAGATGTGGCCCGCGGGCCTTGAGTTTGACATGAGTGGTCTATAAAGTTTCTCTTTAAAAACAGAAACAAATTGCCTGGATAATTAAAAATACTAAGTCTGATTGTACATGGCTGCCGCCCGCGTATTTCTGAGATCTCCTGACCTCACTAACTTTTCTTGGGATACCTCAGGTTCCGCCTCGCCTCACTGTAATTCATCACGGTCCGTTATCTCAACGGCCAGCCTCATCACCAGGGAGGCCGATCTCTCCCTCCGGCCTGTAATTGGTGTTCTGGCTGGAGCAACTGGTAGGGAGCGAGCATCAATCTGTCTCCCTGCAGTCCAAAAAGACTTTTACTCTCTGAAACGCTTCTCGGCAAAGGTGCAATACAAGCAATGACTTCGGTTTGACTTCCCAGAAGCTCTGTGAATTTGAAAAAGATTTTGATTATAATAAATCAAATCTATTTTCTCCCTGATTGTTCTTTTTTTACACATGTGGTAAAAAAAAGAATGTCCACCCTAGAATAACTTGAATTAAGTCGTGCCAAAATGTTGCTTGTATAATTTCGTAGGTGATGTATTGAGACATATATCAAATTCCGCTTCGCACCATAATTGTGCTCTCAGGTCAGAATTATACTTCCTTTCCTTCTTTTCACTGCCAGCAGTTTGACACACAGAGCATACAACTGTATTTACAGCGCATTTTCCTTAAATCCAAGCTCAATATTTTTGTAACCTAAGAGCAAAGGCCCCCTTCTCCCTTCCCAAGTAAGAGGTCGTTTTGTTAAAAGTGAAGCTGCAGCCCTTCCTTCAGTCTGTTCTGTGCCACTGGATTCCTCTTGGATTGGACTTTGACTAGCTCCATATGGAATGCAGGAGAAAAACAGCAGTAAGCGCTGGCTCGAGCAAACAGCAAAATAATTTGTGGTTTGTTTTTTCTTGCAGACTATAAGCAGAAGTACGGGGAAGAGCACGGCTCGTGCCAAGCTGGGATAGCTGGAGTTTTCACAGAGGTCAGTAGCAGTTCTTCTTCATCCTCATATTTAATCCCTTGTTTCTGCTCGTGTAATAGAAAGATGTCATTGCCTTACTGCCTCTGAAACGTCAGCAGTCAGCTGTCTCTTTGATAAATCAAAAGTTTAAGATGGACTTTCCGGATAGAAACAGAACATCAAAGTGTCGGATTGTCATATCAAATGTGACCTTCATCTTAAATCACATTAACTACTAAGAAATAGTTCAAATGAATCAAAAGTCAAACTTTTCTTCAGACTGTGGTTTTATTTGTAAATGTATACATCTAGTCTCTTCAGTTTAATATTCCAATTAGTAAAATGTTTTCTAAGGAGTCAGATCCACACATGAGTGTAAGTATACCTCCAAATTATCTCTTGGTGACGATAGAGATAATTTATCATCACACGCTCAGTCTCAGTAAAGTATAACTTGTCAGATTTATGCTTTATCGTCGGTCTTTTCCCTTAAAAATGAGCGAGACTAGTTCTCCAGGTCCAGTTTTATAGCTATCATTTTGATTTTCAGCATCAAGTTCTTTTGCTTCACTCAAAGTGAAGTCTGAGTCAAACAAAATATCCTCTACCAGTCGAGAGCAACAACAGCAGCTTTAAATACCGCCTTCTTCTTTATCATCTTTTTACACATAAAAATGATACAAATTCATCTGACTTATATTTGCCATGTCCAGCTCATATAGTCTGGATTTGATTTTGGTCTCAATGTGCACACCTGGTTTTGACAAGTTACCAGTTAAAGACAATGTGTTAGGTTTACAGTTTTGACATGAAAAGTTCATTGCAGGTTAACTGGCGACTAAAACAGGGCCTCAAAGACCACCAGAAAAACAAAACAAGCAAACAAACAAACAAACGAACAAAAAAAACCCAACACAAGCAGAGCAGTGAAAAAGACAACAGCTGGTCTGATTAGCAAAATAAAAGTCCAGATCCACCTTTCCACAATGTGTAGATGTTTACACAAATAAAGCAAAAATGCTTAACAAGACCTAACTGGTGTTGCTTTAAACAATAAAGCAACTATTTTTCCTAATGTTGCTGAAATTGCATGTTAATTATAAAAGTTAGAAAAGCATTACCAATAATCATTACTATTATTTTTGATTTTGGTTTGGTTAAAGTCAAAAGATACAATAAACACCAGCAAAATTTAGCAATTACTTTCAAGTTCTTATTGCCCATAATGTTAGACCTTGTTGACATTCTCCAAATTTAAACTGGTTTGTGAGTCGGGCTACCTGCTCTGATCGTTCAGTCTGCAGTCCGTAACCACAAATCCTTTTGTTTCCACATGAACTAAAATATTAACATAAAGCTCAATTTGTATTTCTTTTAAGCTTGAAAAATTTGTAGTAACCATTTTTAAACAGCACAGCAACATGTGCAGTTCCATGATACTGTCCAGAGCCAGAGAAAAGTCCAATCAAGTTGTCATTTCTCTAACGTCTCACTAAAACTGCTTTAAATTCCAGGAAGAGTAGGACAGAAAATTTTTGTGGTTTCGAAGCCGTAACTTTTTAAAACGTTGTTATACTTTATTACTCTGAAGCGTTCCATACATAATTCACAAAATAAACTCTGTTTTGTAATTAAATACTCTTCATAGCCCTCATGTAACATAGGATTGGTATTTGGACAGCTGATCTCTTTTAGTATTTAGAATTTTTAATTTATGCACCAGATTGCCCCTCGTGATCGTCCTTTACTGTGCATTTTTTCTTCTCAAAGGAGTCTTTTCATAGCAAAAACTTCAAGGCATCTTTATTCTTCCTTTGCTCTTTGTTGACTTTAACTCTGGTATTCCAAGGATAGTTAGCAGAGACGTCCTCCATGGTGAACAGAACGGGATCTTTTTTCACATTTGTTTAAGAAGTCAAATGATGTGGAAAATACGAATTCTCCAGTTGGATTTGCACGAGTGTTTATATCAAAGCCACAGACACTGAACTGATTAACTGCTTATAAGTGTTAGCTTATGTTTCCACGTGCAGTGACGGTAGGAAAGGCTGTGGCTGGTGTGCTTCCACAAGATAAATGGTTAAAAAAGCAGGACCATCCTCTGAAGCTTACATGACATCATCCCTGGATGCAGAGAAGCCTTTTGTATACATCTGGTGTCAAAAACATTTTCTCTGTTTGGTCAGTGAAATACAACAGTAAACAGAGAAATTAAGTTTTGAAAAGTTTTTAGAAAATACATTTACTGGCAAAATTAGGTTTACAGCTTGTATATGCAGCAAGTTTAAACTTGTTTGTTTTCCGTACAATCACATTAAAATACTTTCCTGATGTTAGCATGTGTGCCATATGCTGTAAACCATTTTCTATCTCTCAGGTTACCTTGACATTCAGTTCAGACTCACAGTAATGTGCTGTGGACTTTAAGTAACCTGAATGTGTCCTCCAAGCAGAAATGACTTAGTGGGAGGTTTGAGAAGACAAGCAAGACATTTCATAATAAGAAATGTTATTTTTTACGTTATATCTTGATATTTCAAATTAATAATTAAGAAATCGGCATGGAAATCAGATGAGAAAAAGATTTCCATGCCTATTTGTGCACACTGATGTTTAATTCTATTTTATAATGATGAAATATAAGTAACCTAGAACTTTTGTTTGACATTTTATTTAAAATGTAAAATAAGCAAAGTACTACAGTTAGCTGAAGGATTAACAGAGAAACGAAAAATATTAAGACTGCATGTGGAATGGAAGTAAAGTTTTAAAAATAGATATAGGAGCAAACATGAGTTAAAAGTTTGTACTGGTTTAAGACAGTTTAAAAGTAGTATTTTGTGCTAAAATTTTGTGCTAAAAATTTTGTGCTAAAAATAAAAATCTTTAATTTGTTATGGGAGATGTTCTAAATCGCCTCTTGTGAAAGCTGTACACAGACCCAGGCAAGAGACGTAGAAAAACAAAGTTGGAAACTTGAGACATTATCAGGCCACCTTTTTTTTCCATGGTTGGAGACTGTCAGAGAGGATCTGGTAAACCATTTGAACACCCCCCCCTACCTTTGAAAGAATGTGAAGAATTGAAAGAAAAGGCATCCAACTGTTCGGGTTTTATCCTTGTCTGAACTTTTGCTCCGTGTGCCTGGTGGTGCCCAGATGTTTGACGCCACAGCACAGGGACAGCATACTGCTGAATAAGGTCCTGACTGTGTTGTTTAGTTTGTTTGTTCAAAGGAAGCGTTCCCGGCGGTAAATCCACATTCCCTGGTGTAACTGACAGGCCTAATAACCAAGGGATGCAGCATCTTTCCTGGAGTGTTTTTAATCAGAGGGAGTATCTCAACTGATGCCTAGCTCATTTAACAAGTTTCTCTTACCCCTTAATTCCATCAATTAACTGCTTCTCTTGGCACATGACGTGTTTAAAAGCAGATAGCACAAACCAGCATGTGGTCACTGGTTAACCAGACATCCACCCGGCAGTGTTTTTCCTTTCCTTTCTCTGTTTTTATAGCAGGTTTCCACAGTTACATGTATTTGCTGTTTCATGCTCAGGAGCTGGTAGTGATGGGGGCGCCAGGGTCGTACTACTGGACCGGGACGGTTAAAGTGTACAACCTGACTTCTGACACCTACTACAGCCCGAACAAAGACAAAATTGACTCACACAGATACAGCTACCTTGGTGAGAGCCACTTGCGCAAAAGATTTAATTGTATTTTTAGCTTCCAGTAATGCATTTGAATTGTTTTTTTTGTTTGTTTTTTTTTAGGTATAATGACGACTCAGCAAACCACTTCACTAACAGATGAATAATGTTTAAAAGTTAGAATTTGGTGCACATATTGGAGTTGTTTTAATTTTGGTTATTCACATAGAGTGAAAATTATAAAAACATGCTCAGATACATCTAGACCCCACTAGTACTTGGATAATTGTCCCTGAGCAAGGTTTATTAAAGCCACACTCTTTTCTATGTGGTTCTGGTTTTATTTTAGACAGACTTTTGCCCACTGTCCTGTCAGATGAGCTCATTTCAATGTATTTGTTTCCTGACATTGAACCTTGTTCGTATGCACAATCCATAGAAGCTTAATGTTTGTCTGTTTACCAATCTCTAAAACCAGTTTTCATGTGTGTTTGGGATTACACAAAACTGAATGTACATATTGTTTTTGTGTCTTAGCTCTTTGTCTCTTCTAACAATTTAACTTTCCTCCTGAAGATATTTGGGTTTTACCCATGCATTCCAGCATCTTGTAGCTTATGGTATTAACCCTTGGTGGTTCTTGGATTGTTCTTGAAGATCTTAACCAATAACTTCCATCTAGCAAATGGTTAAAAGCTGGTCATGATTGGGTGTTCCAGTTGGACTTTAATCCCAAACACACATCAAAACTAATTTAGGAATGAATAAATCAGGGTTATTTTGAATGTATTTTTATAATATTGAAGGCCTAAAAGTCGAGTCTGTGTGAGGTGCTGTTCCAAATTTAATAGGAAAAGTGGTCAAATGTTCCTCCAGAAAAATTGTAGAGCCTTGTGGATGCCTTCTTAAAGTGTGTGGTTTCACTGTAAGATGCTCGTGTTTAGCATGAACTCCTCACAGCTACAATAAAATGATTAATTCATTGTCTGTGTCTCCAGGCTATACTGTGACTGCTGGGCACTTTTCCTCTCCTAATGCGATAGATGTAGCTGCCGGGGCACCACAGCACAATGGCGTTGGAAAGGTATGGACTTTACTTTACCACCTTGGTGCTCTAGTCTTATTTTGCTGCTAAGCTAATTTTGTTTCACTCTTGGGCAGGTTTACATTTTCAAACTTGAAGCTGGGTCCTTGGTGAAGAGTTTTCAAGCCTCAGGGAAAATGGTATGTACCTAGATCTGATTTAAAGATTTCAGAACATCTTTTTGTATTCATTGTTCATATTTTTTAAGTTGTACACTTGTTGTGTTATTCTGTTTTCTCACAGCAGAAACAATGTAAACACATTTGTTTATCTGCTTTAGGATCTTGTAACTGGCTCTTGAGATACAATGGAGACCCACTACTATAATTGCTTTGTTGTTAAAACCACATTGTTTATGTCTGTGTTAGTGTTTAGGCAGAAACACGCTGGCCACAAGCCAAAACTTGGGAGGTTTTTATACAGAGTTACAGCAAAATCATGATCACCGTAAAAGCATTTGTTTTCAGATGATTGGTGTTTGAGTTATAGAGATATAAAAGCAAAAGTTATAGAGAGTATGATGTGTTTCATTTATATGCACTGAGGAACTGCCTGTGATCTGACCCATTGCTCTGTGGCTCAACTTGGTTCCAGATGGGCTCTTACTTTGGCTCCTCATTGTGTGCAGTTGATCTGAACCAGGACGGCCTGTCGGACCTGCTGGTGGGGGCACCCATGCACAGCCAGCTCCGGGACGAGGGCCAGGTGTCTGTGTACCTCAGCAGGGGCAATGTAAGCGGGATATTGCTCAGCAGAAATTAACACAGTACCCTCGCTAGCAAGCTGATCTCACTGGAACATGTCTCATTTTTGCCTTTAATCCAAATGTTTGGATTTGTTTTTGTTCTTGCAGTGGGGTAGTTTAGTTTTATTATGCGGTTTGGATAAGAATGTGATCTACTTTGGTTGCTACATCTTTCAGGGGGTGATGGAGGAGAATGCAGTTTTGACTGGCGACAGTGCTTTCAATGCACACTTCGGAGAGGCCATTGCAGCAATTGGAGACATTGATGACGATGGTTATCAAGGTTTGTCCAAAGGGTTCATTAATCCTCCCATCCGTCCAGTTAAATCCAACACTATGGGGAAGGAACTTGCTCTTTCAGTCACTCATTGGGATGATTTTGAAGCAATTGAGACCCAAATGAGAGCAAGCACAAAAACACAAATGTGTGAATTTTGCATGATACATTCCCTTTCATCTATTTTCCAACGATAATGAGAAAATGTAATTCTTTAGGTGTGAAAAGCTGATATAGATAGACCCAGAAAGTCTTGTGGCTGTCACTGCAGTAATAGATGGTAGTAAAACAAGTGTCATTTTCCTTCCACTTCACATTTATTGAGTTTTTTTTTGTTGGTCTACTACAAAAAATCTCAATAAAACAGATGATGTTCATGGTAATCCTTTGACAAAAGTGACAATAGTTCAAGTGGTGGGAATGCTTTTGTGAAACTCAGCAATGTCTAATCTTCAGGTCTTAAGTTGCTTTTAAAAGCCATCCACCATTGCAACCCCTTGAATTCAACTCAGAGTGACATTACTCTAGTCAAGTCCATTATCACAGCATTGTTGGTTGACATGTTAAGTAGGTGCAGTAAAACCAGTCATTTTCACAGATATTTTGTCTAAATTACCCCGAACGTTTTCAGTGTGCTGACTTTTCTCACCCTTCTGTGCACTCATCCATGCAGACTCAAAGCCAGTTCTCCGCTAACACTTAGCCACATACCGTTACGCTGTTTGTTTTCTTGGCACTTGCTCAGTTTGGCTACAAAAGAACTCTGCTTGGCATCCACCGCTCGCTCACGGCTGGAAGCTTCTGCCTGGTTTCATCTCTGTGTGAGATATGCCTCAAGGCTTGCAGCCTGGCACCAGCGGGTGTGTTTGTGCACAGCAAAAGATGGCAGCTGGGAATTATAACTCATCCTGTAACTCATCACTCTCACATTGTGGGAAAGAGCCAGATGTGCTTGTTGACTGACAGATAATTATTTACAACTTAACTGCTGCCATTTAATTTTAAAGAGCTACCGTAAAACCATTGCCAACAGGGTTTAATTTCGTCTCCATACACTAAATTAGCTTTTGTGTAATTCTCTTCTTCCATTTCAGCACCAATTTGTATGGAAGTGTTTTGGTTTATAAGAGGAACTCAAAATATGGACTTTCTGCTAAAATAAGCTGATGAGAGCATTTCAGTGAATTTGCCAGAACTTAATAGCCTTGTTTCCACGTTCTCAGGGGTCGCACAAGTTTTATAGTTCCTAACAGTGCTTAATTGTCTATTATGAGTTTGACTTTTTTAGAGCTTGTTTCCCCTGCACATGCCAGCTAAACGTAAACAGGGGGTTAATGAAATATTTTTACATTCACAAACACATGCACTGTTTCATCAAGCCCCAATTAAAAGGGTCAACTTTTAACATAACTTTCTCCCTATTTGTTTCCTCAGATGTTGCCATAGGAGCACCTAAAGAGGACGACTATGGTGGAGCTGTGTATATCTACCACGGAGACGCCACAGGAATCACCAGAAAATACTCAATGGTAAATAGATTTGATTCTCACATGACGTAATGTTATCATCTAATCAGTTTTTTCTTGTTTCTACATTTCTGTGTTCTTATGGCTTTAGTCATGCACACTTTGAACTATTCTGATTAGGACCATATGGCTGCCTTTGATTGCTTGTTAGTAGCTGAGTGATGAATGGTGACTTTGCAGGTGGTAGTGTAGCCTCAGGATTACATGTTAGACCCACACAGCTCCTGAAAAATGAGGAGAACTCATTCCTTTTGACCACATTTGGGAGGAAAATGCATTTTTAAACCAAGATTTTTGTCTTTTTGTCCACTCTCTACACCACTGCCTCCCCCGTAGAGGCAGTGGTGTATTTTTTGTGCTTTCAAGTCATAAGGTGTAATCCTTTTACTATTTTAGGGTCTTTGTTTTAAAAGACCTCCGCCCACCCTAAAAAGGCTTCTTGAAGTACCTCCTCTGCCTCTTTTAATTACAAGAAAAATCTGGGTTACTAAAACTTTTCACCAAACCACTTACTCATCTTTTCCACCAACGCAACTTGATTATTTAAAATTGTGCAGTGCTTCTCAAAACTCTCAACGTCAAGATTATTCCCATATAAACACAAACTTTAATGTTTTTTATTTAATAGACTAAAACAAAGTAATGGATATTTATTAAATTGCGGAAAAATAAAAAGCTGAACAGTTTGGTATGCATTTGTTTGTTATGTGTACCCCCAGGTTAAATTTATTCATCCAACTCCAGTTTCAGTAAATTGACTACCTTGTTTATTTTGATGTCAGCATAAATTAATTCTCTAAAGATTTCAAATGTTTATTAGAGAACATTAAGACAGCCAACCTAATTCTCAAGGAGCTGCAGAGCTCTAGGGTAATTATTAGTTGATCGCTTCACAAATCAGGTAATGGAAGCTATGAAGTTTTCCATTTCCTGTTTTTTCCAAGCCATGTAGATCACACAGCAAACATGTGAAAGAAGTCTCATTGGTCAGAGGAGACCCAAATTGATCTTTATATGTTTCTCTGAGCACACCAATGAGGAAGAAAACCTGTTAGAGGCTTTACGCTGGAGTGAATTTTCATCTTCCAGTTGGACAAAGATACTAAACATATAACCAGAGTTTCAAAAGAATGGTTTATGCTGATGTTTCTCAACTCTAGTCCCCAAGGCGCACTGCTCTGCATGATCTAGATGGTTCCCTGCTTCAACACACCCAATACAGATGACCACAGTTCAGAACAAAACGTCAATTGAGATCAGGTGTACTGTAGCAATGAGACACCTAAAACACAGTGTGTGGTTGGGAAACAATGACTTTTTGGTTAAAGCATATTCACGTTTTATGAAGATCTAGTCAAAGTCCAGACATATAAATTACTTAATTGAGCTTCATCCAATCAGACTTTGCTTGAGCTATTTTGCAAAGAGGAATAAACTAAAAGTTCAGTCTCTAGGTGTGGAAAGAGAATTGTGCCAGGTTCTACAAAGTGCTGATACAAGTGGACTAAATCCAAATACACACTGAATTTTCACTATTGTTTGGAAAAATCATGTGTGTTGGTCATAAAATCCCAATAAAACACATGGACTTTTCTTCTGTGTATGAATGTTATTGCCTCTGTTGCAATCTTTTTCTTTCTTTGTTTCTTGAACATTAATGTTTGAGTTTTCATTTCTGAAAAATCTACTGAAAATATATGAAACACAGTCTCTTTAAGTATGTTGGTTCATATGTTGTTATTTAAAGGCTTGTATCATTTGTTTCAGAAACTATCTGGGCGCAGCGTCAGCCCCGGGCTGCAGATGTTTGGCCAGTCCATCTCTGGTAAAGTGGACATGGATGGGAATGGATATGCAGGTACAGCTTTGCAGATGCAAAAACAAGAATGAAACGGATCAGTTTCTTGTTTTCCTGTTTAACATTTGTAGTTTCTTGGAATCGACAATAGCATATTTCCGCCCCGTGACTGACAGAAGCATGTTGTTTACCACATTCCATTGCTGATAGACTGAGCCTGCATGATGTTGGAAGGCCTTGGTTTGTGCATTGTTTTAGAATTTGCAGGTGTAAACACTGCTGATGTTGCATTAGCGTTGTGTCTTCTTAATGGTTTTTCAAAATCTATCATGTCTTTGCTGCAGATGTCACCATTGGTGCCTTCATGGCCGACAGTGTGGTTCTGCTGAGGTGAGTTCTCTACCTATGAAAGCCTAAATAGTGATTCTTTCTTTTCCTCACAGTGGTTTAAATGAAGGGTTTCTCCCACACGGTGTTTCTGTCTGGGTTTGTGTGGTCGCAGGTCGCGGCCTGTCATTACAGTGGATGTCTCCATCTTCCTGCCCGTCTCCATCAACATCTCTGTGCCGCAGTGCCACGAAGGTCACCAGAACCTGAACTGCTTCAACATCACCGCCTGCATGCGCTTCAGGGGGAGAGAGGTGCCTGGAGAAATAGGTGAATAACTTTGACGAGAGGGAAAAGATGGAAAAAGTTTTAAAATTAGTTAAAAATGAGCTGATTATGATGCGATGTTTACGTTAGATACAGCAGGCAACAAGAGGTTAAAGAAACCCATCCATCCATCCATCCATCCATCCATCCATCCATCCATCCATCCATCCATCCATCCATCCATCCATCCATCCATC
>CAEFZY010022089.1:0-68771 GCA_903066815.1 Brachyrhaphis roseni | reverse complement strand
CAGCAATATGGGCGTGCTGTGGTGGCGTAGGGGTTAGCGCGACCCACATTTGGAGGCCTTGAGTCCTCGACGCGGCCGTCGCAGGTTCGACTCCCGGACCCGACGATATTTGCCACATGTCTTCCCCCCTCTCCTTACCCCCTTCCTGTCAGCCTACTGTCAAATAAGGGACAGTAGAGCCTGCAAAAAGGCCCCTGGTGGGAGAAATAATAATACAGCAATATAATCGAAAGAGTCATAGAAATGTAAAAAGCTTTCAAGTCCACCAGTCATGGCTGACATAAAAACTACAAACCTGAGAATCACACCTCCAATGAAACATGGCGGTGGCAGCATCATGTTCTCAGATGACTTTTCTTTAGATGAAATTTAGGCGAGTTGAATAACATATTTTGCTGGACGATAAATTGTCCCAGAAATCATTGCGATAAACAATAAAACTGTCATTTTGAAAACATTTTCAACTAATATAACGATGAAGGTAGAATAATTCAAATACACCTTCTCAACGATCAGTAAATTTTACTCTAAGAGACCATTTGACTTTTTAAATATCTAAGATAAAGAAGCAAGACAACTGAAACAACAAACAATTAAAATGGATCATAAAGTCTCAACTAAACAAAGTGAATTTTTATGCTCTGAAAGAGAAATCATGCAAAACTGCCAGTTGGGACTTTTGTAAAAATAAAAAATTATGAGAATAATAATAAAAATGCAAATTAACTACGTTATGCTGTGTGTGAAATGTATTCAGCATTTTTCAAAGTGACGGCTTTTCAATAATAATAATGAAGTTAACTACATAAGAATGCAAATGAAAACGATTAGATTGTGATTAATTGATTTATTGCTTACTTTAAGATGAATAAAACTCTAAACAGTTCAAAAATATCACTCAGTTTTACACGACAAACTTCTTAACATCAGCTAACAGTGCAGACCTACAGTATAGATAAGTGACTGCGGGTTTGTTTCTTATAATGTTCCCTCTGACAGATTTTTTTCTGTTTTTCAGTCAAACTTTCTCATTAAAAGTGTAGAAAGTTTTGAATTGATGTATTATGGTGTCATTTTCTTGAATGCTTGTAGTTTTTTTTTTTTTACAGCGACAGCCATGAGTCAGCAAACTAATGAAGGATTGCTGCGTCACACTGACACAAGTCTCAGCTTTAAGCTGCTGAACCTCAGCATGGCGCTTCAGTAGAAAGAAAAGCCATTTCGATAACTTCCTGGCATCAAGATTGTATTTCGAAACAATTTCTACAGCTTATATTCGCATAGATCCTCGTGGGTTTATATGCGTGTGTTTACTTTAATCTGTTGCCTCCACCGAATCTGTTTATATTACGTCGTCTCCTCTGCGGTGCGGTGGGCGGCGCGGCTGACTGAATGTCAAAAGGCAGCCGGAGCTGCGGGTCGGTGTCCCTTTCAGCGCCGCCTCCTCCTGCTGCAGCTCCGCCGAATCAGACAGGATGTCAGCCGTAAACCGCGGTGAAGCGGCGTTTAATGAAGAACAGGGACGGGGAAGAGGAGGTAATGGGTGGAGGGAGGGGGACGGCGACAAACAGAGCGGCTTATTACATAACCCATAGGTTTTATTCCTAAAGTAAAAAACACCAAACTCCTTATGGGGTTTCATAGGAACGCACTATTTTATTTGAGTGTCATATCGTTATTATGAAGTCAGTTATGTCTTTCAATCCAAATGTTTCTTTCCCTATCCAATGGTTAACAGTTTACTTAAAACCAAATTTTTTTTAGCTTTATATTATATTTTTATTCCCTCATCAAAAACATACCTGGAGAGTTGCTTTGATTCTTTCATGTTTGAGAAATCCTATAGCCTCCAATGGCAGCCATTCAGCTGTCCATAACTCCTGGGTGGATCTAGAGACAGAAGCAAAACTGTAAAGGTACGAATTGAGGAAAGTGTTAAATACCCAGCATCCCGCAGGAAACTAATCGCACCAGTTTGTGGATGAAAATAAAGACAAACGTAATAATGAAGCAGAAAAATAAAAATAAAACATAACAAAACCTCCACAAATTCAGTCTATTGTCAGTTTGTGACTTTATTTTATACCATCATACTTGTGCACAAGAACTCCATGTACTTAGACATTGCTAATCAATTTATTTGTCTTGGAAGTTTGTTTATTATTACTATTAATATTATTATTAGGCATTGTGGTAATAAAAATCTCAGAAAACTTGAAACATTCTAAATTTTTTGTTTATTTCAGCAGAGTTCACATCCAGCTGACCCTCTTTATGACCTTAAATTCTCAGCTTTCAAAGGTGCAAGATTTGAACGAAATATTCCACGGCAACCTTTCCGCCATTTCATCCTTTTTTAGTTTACGTAATCTCTTAAAGGACGTTTATAGGTTAAAAATGCCTAAAGTCAATTCATATCCTCATGAATCCTGTGTGTAATCAGTGAACAAATAAGGATCAGAACCATAATCAGTGTGTACAGAGTTTATACCGACATTACTAATGCGTTGGATTGGGATCAGAACACGTCCATGAATTCTTTGAGCTCAACATTAACACCTCTCTACATTGATCGTTTTTCTCAGTTTGCTCGTTTTGTCATAATCCCGTCGCGCGCAATTTGCAACAAAGCCGGCTAATTGAATCAGAAACGTTACGTTCATGAATATGAAGATCGATGCGCGGCCCCTTTTTTTTCTGTATTTCCGTCACTCGGAACGACAATAAATCCAGAGGTAATTGAGCCTGAGTGTGTCTTTATAATCAAGATGGAGGAGTGTTAATGATTACACACACCCTCAGAGGTGCTTCCCTCCACAGACTGGTGGTTTTGTCTTCAGATGGTATGGTAATGTAATCAGTAACACAGAGAAAGTGCTGAGTCGCCCTTGTGTGGCTGCTACATTATTTCATGAGTGATGAAGCCGTTTTCCTCACAGTCCCAAGAGCACCGACAAGTACACTTAACAAGTTTGCTCTTGCTGCCAAATGGTTGTTTTTTTTTTTTTGTTTTTTTTTTTACATTTTGAAGCACTTCACTGTTTTTTTTTTTGGGTTTTTTGCTGACACTGGTTTTGTTTTTATTGGATTGAGCTATCTGCTTTTCTTTGTGTATTTTCTTTTGGGCCTTTTATTTTTTAACTTTTCTTGTCTACAATAAGTTTTTTAAAGGTTTGTATTAATATGAGTTACAACAACATTTATTTTCCCTTTGGGATCATTAAAGTATTTTTGAATTTGAATTAAAGGGGAGGTATTACATAAAATTAACTTTTAATAATAATTGTGTTATAATGTTATTCTCTCATATAAAACGTACCTGGAGTGTTGCCTTGATTCTTTCGTGCATGTTTGAGAAATCCTTTAATCTCCCGTGGCAACCACTCAGCTGCGCAAAACGCCCAGGTGGGCCTAGCCCCGTCTTCTCGGCGCAGGTCCTCCTCGTTTCCTCCTGCTCAGCTCCTTCAAACTAGCTAGCACCATTAGCAAACACCTGGTAAAACAATAGCTGAGCTCATTATAGGAGCTGCTTCTCAGTGCAATGCTGATGAAAATGTTGTTAGAGGGTTGATAGAGGAGCCTTGGTTGTGATGACTTCCTGAAGGCAGAGTTTCAGAAAGAGCAGGAGTTTCTTAAAGAGACAGAGGCCCAATTTCAATGCGTTCAATTCCAACCTTATATTCTTTTAAGTCATATTTGATATCTGTAGCATTCTTATAACAACTGAAAGTAACATAGTTACTTGATTGTGCTATGACATGGCACTACAACATATAATACTGCCACTTTAACTTTTTTGTGGCAGCGGAACTGATTGTAGCGTTAGTGAGAGTTCCACCTGTGACTTATTGCATAAAGTTGTGGTCATAGTTTCATTTTTTTATATATATATATATATATATATTTGCAACCCAAATGTACAAACGTGTAAAAAAAGACACTGGCACCAAATTCAGCCTGGGCGTCCAGCAGGATATCGTTCAGAACCTCGTAGGTCAAACCAATATTACACGTTTTTGGAGGCGTACAGCAGAGTTCACATCCAGCTGACCCCTTCAGTACCCCCGCACTACCGAGCAATCGCATCTGTTATTGCTTGGAGTGTCTACGTTGTTGGAGGGCAATATGAGAGAGTGTCTTTTTCCAAATTGTTGTGGCGCAACACTTTGTCCGGAGTAAAAGTTTTTAACCCGGGGTTGTTACGTAGATTTAAAAAAAGAAGTATCTCTTCTTACCCGTTTCCCGCTCTCTCCCTTCCTACCTCCTGCAGGACGTTCAGATAGTGAGCACAGACGAGAGCCAGGTGTTCCTGGCCCTCCAGGAGTGGTACCAGTCAGACACGTACAACCTGTACCAGTCGGACTCGCAGGGCGTCTACTACTCCATGATCCTGGAGAACGTCCGCAGCACCAAGCAGCCGGAGGAGAGCGTCCTCATCGACATCCTGGAGGTGAGGCGCTCCGTAACAAATGACAAATGTGTTGTTGTTTTTTTTCTTTTTCCTTCAATTTTCTTCCTTAATAATTAATTTAGTGATTAAATCTATAAGTTGCAACTATGCACACAAATGAAGCCAGATGTTCCACCGGCGGGTAACCGGTGGAAACTCGGTGTTCCCGAGTCCTAAGCAATAAAATGAGCATCTGATGATGTTATAAGTAAACGAACCACTTAGCCACATCTAAGGGTGATAACGC
The DNA here is from genome assembly GCA_903066815.1 of Brachyrhaphis roseni. Classification (NCBI taxonomy): domain Eukaryota; kingdom Metazoa; phylum Chordata; class Actinopteri; order Cyprinodontiformes; family Poeciliidae; genus Brachyrhaphis; species Brachyrhaphis roseni. Next base: position 64,074 of record CAEFZY010022089.1, on the reverse strand, counting down.
TTAGACTTCCCTTCATTAATCTTACTATCAGTAAATCCCATTAAAAGCCTGGAGCCACCGCTGTGCTACTTGGTCTCGTTGGGATTTATCTAATGTAGGAGAGGCTTTCAGACCGGTTTTTTTGGGGGGGATTTTCTAGTAAAATGTAATATACTTTTGTTTCCTGAACCTATTTTAATGTGTTACTCAAACAGTAGGTGGAACTCTATGATTTTCTTTTTTTATTATTATTATGGCCTGGTTCTAGTGTTCTTCAAACATTTTTAGCGTTAGGACCATTAATCCATTTAACAAAGACTCACAGACCACCTAATTCACATGTGCCAAACTCAAGGCCTGGGGGCCAAATCTGGCCTGCTGTAGCTTTTAATGTGGCCCTCTACACTCCAAAATACATGAGTAAGTCCCTCTGGGTTTTCACAAATCTGAAAAACTCACAAAATCAATAGATTCTAAATTTTTTTTTTTCTTCAGATTTTTACTGCAAATTTCTCTCCAAATTGGCCAAAACATTGAGTTTACCTGACTGCTGCCTCAGCCTTACTTGACGTCAAGTTGTAGTTCATGATTGATACAACACATTTAGCATCACGCATTAGCGCAAATATTGTAAAAGTTTCTTCCAGATATTTCTAAATTAGCACCACAGAATCTGGGATTTTGATTGCAAAAAAATCCCTACAAAAACAATCAAGAAATCCTGGATGGAAGATCAGAGTGAAAAGATGGATATCGATTTTAAGAATTACTTATTGAATGCTGAAACAAACAGATTTTATTGACATTTTAACAGTTTAATGGGTTTTATCAATACATTTTGGCACAGCCGGCCCTTTAAGAACATTCAGATCTTTGATGTGGTCCAGAATGAAAATGAGTTTGTCGCCCCTGGGTTAACTTGAAATTACCCTATAATATATAACTTGTATGTATCTTAATACGTACAACCTGAGATGAAAATGTTACCCTGAGCTCCAATTACATGCTGGAGGGCTTCGGCTTGGGATTTCCTCAGATAAATGGTAAAAAAAACAATAAACCTAACATGTTAGACAATGTTTTCTTTCACGCCGAAGATACCCCAGGCCGATCAGACCAAGGTCTGTGTGACAGTGGCATGCTACGTACCGTAATGGTGTTCTAAAACAACAAAAGTTCTGCAAATGTGCAAAAAGTAATTGCAAACAGCAGCTTTAACAAAAAGAGCTTCCAGTTAGTGAACCAAAAAACAATAATAAACTGGCTATGGACGAGCCAGTTTCAGGAATCTTTAGATTAATTTCGCACATTTAATAGAAAAAGCTTGGATGTTGTCGGTTCCTGAAAGGTAGCATATTCGCAAGAATAAATGTAACGTTATCCTTCATGAAAGGCATAAATTTACTGTACTAACATTAGAATATTCACTGAGGTTGTAAAGTGTTACAGTTATAAGAATAAGTGTGTTTTATTACCCACTGGCAGAGCAACTGGGAGGCATCCCAATGAAATGACTGAAGAACCGTAAATCTCTGAGTGAACAGCCACATGCTCGCACTCATAACACTTCCTTTAATATCTGACTTATTGTTTTGTCCTCATTTGTCTTGAGAGGCAGTATTAATAAACGGTTTAGGCAGCTTAAAGTGTTGTTTTTCCACTTTTTGATCACACTAGAAATAGCAGCCAATCAGTAAAGGAGTGCCAGGGGTGAAAAATTTTTTTTTACAGGGGTCGCTTCTGAGGCTAATTGCCATTTGTGTAGGAGTTCAGGATCTGTGTGTTATTACCAGCATCTCCTCACATGCCTGCTTAACGGTAGCTAAGAAGCTGCTGTCAAGGACAGAATATTTGCAACACGCTAGGCGTTGATAGCCAACGTCAATTAGTTCCAATTATGCAACAAATTGGTTGAATATAGCTAATGTGGCCAATGCTGCACCATTATTTTTCCACTGCTAGTAGCCAGCTGTGCTGCATTGTTGATGCTAACTTGAACAGCAGCAGAACTTCTAGATTAAGCTTCACTTGTTATATTTGTAGTAGCAGTAGAAATGTATGTCATATTACTCTTTTATGTACAGATAAACTTGTTTAATCCTATTCTTTACCATCCGTCAATCTAAACTATGTTTTTCTTTCGGCTCTAGTGGCCTTTATTTGAAAGTGCTAAGACAGGAAAGTAGGTAAATACAGAGAGACAGAAGACATGCGGCAAAGGTCACCAGGCCTCAGTCCTCAGCGTTGAGAACTAAGGCTTCCTTATGTGGGCTGTGCTTAACCCCTGCGCCACCACAGCACCCCCAATCTGGACTATCTTTTTCTTAAACAGTGTTTAAAGAGACAGAAAGGCATCGTCACGCTGCTTAGCAGATGGAATCCCAGATGTTTCAGCATGTAGCACATCTGCTTTGTTTCCTAGGTGCGTGGGGTGAAAGGCGTCTTCCTTGCCAATCAGAAGGTCGACGGAAAAGTGACAACTCTCATCACCTTCAACAAGGGGCGGACCTGGGAACCTCTGGCCCCGCCTGCCACGGACATGAACGGCAAGTCAGTCAGCTGCAAAGTAGTAAGTGCTCCATTTTTCATCTTTATCTAACAGTATTAGTCACTAGTACAACTAAAAAAAAAAGCTTTTATGGTTTTAAAGTTGATAAACTGTTGACAGCAATGCACCAACTCATGTTAAGGGCAAATATCTCAAACTTCTCCAACCATACTTTTTGAAGTTTGTTGTGTGTTTTGTTTTTTTTTCAGATTCTTTTGCTGATACTCTAGGTATGTTAGCTAAATGAATGACACACGACAAGGCTACACATTGTCACCGATACCCGATCTAGAATGATCCTTTTTTCCCAACATCGGGGCAGATACAGACATCGATAAGGAATCGTTCCATCTCTGCATTGAACATAAAGGGGGAAAGGATGAGTGCTGCGGTATGAGGAATGCACACGAGATTCTTGCTATCCATCTTGTCAAAGTCGCAGCTTTGCAAGGCTAGACAGCAAAGAGCCATACGTCTCCCCCCAAACCCCGTCCGTATTCTGAGCCCCATACATCACACCCAGCAGAGGGGAGAACCAGTGTTCTCCTTTATTTGAACCATTGCTCCCATCTGCTAAAAAAAAATATATGAAGGCAGGTGCAGATATGAGCCTGACGCTCGTATACCACCTTTAAGACACACACACACACACACACACACACACGTTAGATTTCTGATACTGACCTTGTCATAACAATGGGCTCTCCCCATACTTCAAAAAAAAAAATTGCTCGGCAAAATATCTACTGTCCTGGATTTAAGTCGCCACATCTATCAGGCACAGAGAAGACTTCATTTGCAAGCGCTGACACGACACATATTGCCTGTGTGGCCCCCCGGGGCAGGCGCCTCCCGGGGGGGGGGGGAGCCTGGGGGAGACGTGGCGGTTCGTCAAGAGAAAAACTGTAAGGCTCGATCCTTTTGTCTCCCACCTGTTGGCGATCTGCTCCGGAGATTAATGAGCTTTCAGCATGAAGATGGTTAATCTTACTGCCTGTAGAAGGAAATCCGGATGGTGAAAATACCGCTAAGTGCAACCTAGCATAAAGACGAGCTAATATCAAGGGTTTCCCTGAGGCTGAGGTCAACAGAGCTAGACTCTTTTCCTTTTTACGGCAGAACCGCCAAGCGAAGATGTCCGACTTTGCTGAAATTTGATTGTCTACGCATGAAATGTTGAAGTTTACAATATGCTAGCTTACCGTCCTTCCTGTTGCCCCGCTGCAGCCGGATTGCCACCTCCACCTCCACCTGCGCTGGGCCGACAATCCCTACGTCTCTGGCACCGTCCACACTAAAGACTCGGCTCCAGGCCTCATCATGGGCGCTGGTGAGAGGAACCATCTCTTTTCAGATTAAAACTGTTTTTTTTCCCTTTCTTTAAATTTATAAGCCTGTTTTCCCCTGAACTTCCTCAAACGGTTGGAAAAACAAAGGGGAAATTTAAATGGAATTTTTAGGACGTAGGTGTCTGTCGATTTTCAAGATGCAACCTGAAAGTAGTGCACATTTGTTGGGAAGATAACTAAATGAATAAGAAATGGCCTGAGGTAGAAATCCTGCTGTATTGGTGGCTCTCTGTAGACCTGCCTCTCTCAGCCCTGTTGCTCGTGTGTCTCCTCTCTCTCTCTCTAACTTTGTTTCTGTTGTGTGTTTCGGGAGTCCCCTCTTCCTGATGCAGCTCTGCATTTTTCATCTTTCCCTCAGGTAACCTTGGCTCCAAACTCGTAGAGTATAAGGAGGAGATGTACATCACTTCAGATTGTGGGAAGACATGGAGACAGGTACAGCATGCTTTGTCTGATTTTTTATTTGTTTATTTTTTTGTACTCCGAGGAGAAACCTGGATAGATAGAATATCCAATTTCTAATTGGGTTTCTTTTAAGCTAAAAAAAAAAAAGAAATACAAATTGTGCTTTACGAAGCTGATCATGAGAAAAACACTGAATTGTTTCCATTGGTAAAGTAATTGGTAAAGTAATTTCCAATCCTTAATGTTTTCCTGTTAAAGGTGTTTGAAGAGGAGCATCACATCCTGTATCTGGACCATGGTGGAGTCATTGTTGCCATCAAGGACACTTCTATTCCCCTCAAGATACTGAAGTAAGATTACACCAACTATTTATTACCTTTTACTTACTGTTTTAGTTTCATTACAAACTGCACACTTTCCCTAAAGCGCTGGTAGCGGATCTCAGTTAGCGCTTTAGCTTATTTGCTAACTTTGGAAACACTTAGTGCACTTAGCTTCTCCTAAGCTAATTAATTGAATAATCTTGGACATCTGTGTTGAAGTTTGACTTTTTAAACTTCAACACAGATGTGAAGTTTACGTGTATATTCATGCTTTTATTTTGAAGTGGGTGAAACCTGACCTTTTCCTCTCCTTATACCTGCTTTCCCCAATAAACAGAATAAAACATGGACAGAAGAAAATATGAACTTGAATGCAATATTTAAGAGCATTATGGAACATATAAAGTAAATTGTCAGAAATAATTGGTGCTCGAGGGTTGTGGTCTTTCAAAGACAAGTATAGTTTGAATTAAAGTTAGCGCTTTAGCTTTGGATTTAGCTTAAACTAAATACCGTGTTGGTGTTGCTGTAGTTAGCGGAGCTACTGTTTATGATTAGTGCTTCACGGTTAGCTTTAGCGGTGACCCCACCACTGCTACGTACCTTCTCCTTCTAGCATTTAAAATCTCATCAAATTTCTGCTAAGCTAATGCAGCGCTACAGTCTTGGAATCCATTAAAGACAGTCGCTTTTTCTCACACAGACTATCACAAAGCTTAACAGGATGCTATCTCTTTGCCCTTAAAGAGGAATGTTATGATGAAAACCAAAAGGCAGAGATGTAATGAGAAGTATGTGGCACAGCTTCAGTTCAGATGACCTTGTAGACAGACTCGGTCTTTCACCTGACCTCTGAAGGCGTTCGTTTCTAAACGAGCAGTGAAAGAAAAGTTTCACCCAGAGGGAAATCTCAAATATTAGTCAAATGATCCTGATTTTAACCATGACATAACACAAAAAAAATGAGCTGTTTGTTTTATATTGCCGACCTCAGAAAATCTGTGTTTTTGTGTAACGGCTCTGTTAAAGAGCTTCTGGATGAGGCAAAAGAAAAAAAGGAAAAAAGCAGCTAATCATGGAATGCAGATTTATTTATTTTTTCCAGGGTTTTTCAAGCTGATTTATTGCATCTATTTCAAGCAGAAACTATTTTGCAGCCTCAGTAAAGTGGATCATTTGTTATTGCTGCAACTCCAACTGGCGCGCACCCCCGGTGTCAGCGATCGTTTTGCAGTCCATCTAAAGGTGTTTTCCACGCTCTGAGGCCTCCCAGGTTCCCGCCGACGTGACGGATTTATATTTTGCAGGCTGATGTGGTTTTAATGTGGCGAGATGTAGCTTTATTTGGGAAACTAGCGGTGTGCCGTTAACTTAATTTTGGTTAATTACCGTGAATGATTGCTGCTTTAGTACCAGAGATTAATATGCTGATTGTTACAATGTTTTAAACTTTTCCTAAATCTTTAAAAGCTGTATCATTTTGGGTGGCTAATTCTAACGGCAGCAAATCTAAACTGTGCATATTATTGCACACACACATATAAACTTTTTATGTGCTTTAGAAAAGCTGATGGGCTTGATATACACTCATCTGACACTTTATCAGGTACACCTTTCTTGTACTGTGTTGGACCCGACTTTCAGAATGACCCTAATTCTTCAAGGTCGCTGAACAAGAGGTGGACACTGCAACTAAAAAGTTAGTTGTACTAACACTAAAGCACTAATCATAAACATCAGCTCTGCTAATGCTACATCACTATGCCCAACAGGATTTAGTGGAAGCTAAAGCGTTAAGCGGTGACATTAAATCAAGTTATATCTGCCCCCGAAAAACTATGACTCTGGAGATGTATGTATGCTTACGTCTTCTTCTGTGCTGTGTTTTATTTTATTTTGGTATGTTGTTTAAAATAACGTTATTTGGTGGCGTAAACCGCCAACTGTCTGAAGAATCCTTCAGTCAGTAACCAAAACTTCAACACAGATGTCGATGTCCTTCAACTGACAAATTACAAAGCAGCCATGTAAATTAGCACTCTGCAATATATATGTGTAAAGTTAATTTAGGGGAAGCTGAGTGTGCTAAATGATTTCAGAGCTAGCTAAAGGGATAATTAAAAAATTAGCTCCAAAATTTGCTCATTAGCAGAAGTGAATCCATCACTACACCACCATCAGCCTGGATCTCACCTGAATTATTTTTTTAAAATTTTTTTGCATAATTCAGGTGAGATCCATGTTTTCCGTCCATTTCTGATTTTTCCAAACAATTGGAATTGTTTTTCCAAGTGTTTGGAAAAACAATCACTTGACCAGCGATTGTTTTTCCAATCTATTATTGCCCAATTTTAGTGAGCCTGTATGAAATGTTGTCATGTTTTTTTTGTTGCTGCTCTATCTTTACATATTGTTTTGTGTCGGTTGATCTCATCGCCCCTCTTTTCCCAAATTACATCACAATTTGTGGTCGTTTTACTGGGAGATGTCGAAATGGAATCAACGTTGTAGCATGAAGCCGATTATCAGATCAGTGTGCAATGATGTACGCAGCTGTTAGCTAGTTAATAAATTGCCATGCTTGAGCTAATAAGTGATTCTTGCCCAACGGATGATCAATGATTTGAAGTCAAATCAAGACCTGCTAATGCAAGAAAACAGAAACATTTCTTAGGTTGCTGTTTTCCGTTTGATCTGGCAGAATTGTTACTTTAAGCAAAGTTGCGAGAGCAATAGCTTCTCTGATCTCGTCAGTATCCGACTGATCTTACCCAGAGTTCAAGTTAAAGGCTCACCCATCAAAGCCTCGTGATTACATAACATTTTTATTAATCCGTCTCCGGGATCACTGTGTGTCTCTCTCTCTCTCTCCAAAGGAAGATAGAAGCAGAACTAAAACAAAAGCGCTTTAGTAATTCCAAACCAATTTCCGTCACCTGTACACCTGAGCAGTAATTCAAACAATTACAAAGCCCTCGGATTCAGCGCCCAACAGGTTGTGTTGACAGAACAGAGACCTCCAACGTGGTTAGATTCAGCTGTTCTTTGATGAATAATGAGGCTTTGCGACTGCATCCTCAGTAGCTGTGTTGATCTGTGCTGTCTTCCCCTCACTGTGCGCGTTCGCTGCTGATTATCTTATTGTCGTCCCGGTAAGAGCGTCATTAAAACACACAGCCGTGTTGTGTGAGCGAGACACTGCTTGATTCCTCATTGATCCCTCTCCATCACACAGTCACACTTACTCAGCGCTACTGCCACTGTCGACAGCTGAAATTGTTGGCGCGGTGACTAAAGGAGAGCAGATGGCTCTTGTTTTATTTTCCAAAAAAAAAAAAGAAAAAGGAATTTAATAGCAAACTGGGTACGCCTGCCAGCACAGCCGTGTTCTGATATTATGTGTTTTCTAAGCCCTCAATCGTATTCAGTCAACTAGGGTCAAAATCAAGGAAAAAAAAAAAGAATTTCAAACTATGAGGACTTTTCTGAATTTTGATACACAGAATAGGCATGTACACAACCTTTCGTCTGTCTCCATGTAACCCTATCTTCTATATCTTCTTCTTTCTCACAAGCTACCTTCCTTTCCTCTTTCACTCCATCCTTAAATATCCTCTTTGGTTTTCCTGTAGGTCTCCCACCATCCTCAGCATCCGTCTACTCTCGTCTGTTCATGTCCAAACCATCTCAGTTTGGCTTATCTCACTTTATCTCCCCACACATCTGACATGAGCTGTTCCTCTGATGCGTTCACTCCTGACCTTGTCCAACCACACGCACTACCTAATCATGCTAACATCCTGTAGGGTCTTTGCATCCAGATGCTAAGGATTCTCCGGTTGGGTTGACATGATCAAAAGTAACATGATATGATGCAATGCTAAAAAAAAAAAAATAAAAATAACATCCCACTTTGGCAACTTTTTAAATTTTTGCAATGTAGTGTATAAAGGCTGGATGAAGACCCCACTATGTTGTTAATAATTACCCAGAACACGGATGGTCTTCAGGGAACTAGAATATCTCTTCTGGAGATTTTCCCTTATCATGGATCCAAGGTCTGACACCTTCTGTTAGCTTGGTCTTAGAAACATCTGGGAAAACCTATTTTTATTCACATCACAGTCTGCAACAAATAATGCGCTAATATATCCACACACTTGCTTTGGCATGATTCTTATTCAACGTCGTCTTCTGTTTATTAACTTTATATTCTAGTATGTGGTTCAACCTATACATCTGTCTGCACAAACAAACCTCCTGCAGCCATATTTAATTCCCAGCAAAACGTCACAGTCACTTTGAAGGATTGTGATTGGCTGACAGCATTTAGCTTTGCTCTACACTGCCCCCTATGGGTCTGGCATGTTTAAACCAACGTTCAGGGGTGGATTTGTGCGGTCTGATGTGGATGAAAACTTTTTTAAAACCGATCCCAATTGTATGGTATTACTTTTTATACCGATGTGATGGAAATATGTAAACTTTTTAAAAAATACTTCGAACTTCTTGGTCATCATCACTACATCAGAGTACACATTATGAATATTGAATAGAATAGAAACTTTATCCATTGCTGTATGGAACAACGTTAAACAGTTAAGGACTGATTAAAATGCAGTCTTAGTTGTTTGATATTTCCATTCGTCATGAATTAACACTTTTCATGATAATCAGATATTCATCCTGTTGGATGGAGTCACTACAGTGGTTAAGATACTAAGGCATTGTTTGAACTGAGCGTTAAAGCACAGTTTGATGTCATTTGGTGCATTATTTTTTATATTTCCGTTGTAAAAGTGCCTCTATACCACAACATTCAGGTCAACGGTACGATTAGAGTGGAGCTTCTGGTGTCACACAACTGGACTGAAAAACGTCACTGCTTGTTATAAAGATGAGACATAAAGTTAGACTTTAGGGTCTGACAAAAACCGTCTAACGTCCGACTTTTGGTGGAAACTTTCCCCAGACTACTGCGGGCCGTGAAGTAGTTTGCCGAACCGCAGTGACCCGTGCCGTATCACTCTATGGAAACGAGGCATGACTGACAGAGTCAGAGTTTTGGTTGGAATAATAGTACTATCCGATTTCTCAGTGTTGTACAGTCCTACTCTTAAGTGGTATATTTAATACTGACTAAAGTTAAAGTAAACTAATCTCTTTTCTCAGTGATCATTCAAGCTGAACATGCAGTAAAACACGACAACTTGCTTACTAACTTCACAGTAAGACAGTATGAAGACTCAGCTCTCGGTTTGCTGTGCTGGATTTTGTCGCTCAGTTTTAATGTTTTAGAGTTTAATGCAAAGTATAATTTGGAAATCATTGCGATCGACTAATTATCTGCCTCTTGATAACAAGCAGAACTACACATTGGTACCTTTGGGGAAAATTAATCACCAGCCTGGTTTTAAAAGGTAGTGAAGGTTATTGAGGAACTCAAAGGGCCTTGGTCACCCTCATTACAGTACAAACCATGGTACTATACTAAAATAAACTTGTAAAACTCTCAAAGTGCTTAGTAATATGACTTGAAACACCATTTTTCTTAGAGAAAGAACACCAAATACTTTTAAATTGCCATGATGAAATATGCTGACTCCTGATTGGAAGGTCTTTCCTTGGCTCTCCTCTATTGCCAGAGCAGAAATTGAAACATTAATGGTTCACTGATCCAAGAAGCCCCTGAAATACGAGTTTGGTTTTCATCCAGAGTTTTGGGTGGAGAATCGCAACTGATAAAAGATCCCTGTGTAGTTTTCTGTTCCTCACTTTCTCTGGGACTGTTAAGTTTTGATTCGACCTTTTTTCACTTCTGAGATTTTTGATACAGGGAACTTTTAGCGATTGTCTTGTCCGAGTTTCTGTAGGTTGAACATTTTCTGAAATCAGCTGTTCCGATGCAGAACGGATTGCATTGGTTGTTGCAAGAGATAGTGATTTAAGTTCATTTGAACTCTTCTTATTTCCAGTACTTCCATCAGGCATTATGTCAAATAATGTAAATTAAAGCTGAAGTTACAGGTTTTTTGACTTTTTTGACACAAATCTGAATAGAATATGAAATATTTGCCATTACCTCTACTATTTAACTATTATTTAAATGTTTTTCTGCTGTGCAAGTTGGAAAGAAATAGTTGCAACAGCTTTTTATTTTTCTCCAAAAGGATTTTCGGCACAAATATGTGCTTTTCGAAGCTAACAAAAGCATGTTAGTCATGTGTCTCAATAAAACGCAAAGCTTCTTTTTGATATGGGCTAATGCTTTTCTTTCCTTAGGTTCAGCATTGACGAAGGCAGAACCTGGAACATTCACAACTTCACCAGCACGTCTGTGTTCGTCGACGGACTCCTGAGCGAACCAGGAGACGAAACCCTGGTTATGACGTGAGTTAATAAACTATTCCCCCCAAAAATACAAATAACAAATAAATCTGGTTGAGAGCCTGTTACTGGGAGACACTAATCAATGTGGAATAGACTTGCTTTGACTAAGATTTTGAAATTTGACATGTTCTTGCTTGTGTTTCCAACACAATGGAGTATTTTCTCTGTGTATATAAACATACGGTTTTCCTGGTGTAGCTCTCCCTTTTTCAATCATATTTTCTTTTATTTTGCTGGATCATTGCATAATTTATACCAACTTACCTCAGCTGGTTTGGAAGGAGAAAAAAAAACATTGATTTTCTTCTTTTTTAAAAGCTCGGTTTTCTGCAGTCTGGGATTCGGGCGACGTGTCTTCTTTACAGAAAGAGGCAGAGGTGTATTTCTCTGTCAGAGCTCTTGAAAAACATTATGCTAAAAGGTTATTATGAGGTTCTTTTCACAGCAATGCCAAACGCTGTCTGCCCGAGCTCTCCTCACACTTTCTGCTTTCTGCTTGTTTCTAATGAGTTATCTGACAGAACCTTCCAGGCTGCAAACTATGCTTAAGGAGGGGGCTCAAGGTACTCTTCCATCACAGCGATTCTTTCGCGATTTGTTGGAGCGGGGCAAGCAATTTCGTGGTGCTAACCGCAGCTGCTCTCGCACCCGATTCCCCTCAGAGCCCCCCTCCTCTGTCTTGACCTCTAAATTGCCATTACAGTGGAGGTTGAAGGGAGAAAACAGCCCAATCAGCCTCATGGCCTTCCTTCCTGTCTGTTTCTTTCCCCTCTGACATTTCACCAGATTTGATCTTGGCATTTTTTTTTGTTGTTTCTTTTTTTTGTGTGTGCGTTTCTCCATGCTGGCTCTTTGCCAGCCAGCAACGTCCAGCGAGGTACGGCAGATCTGTGCATATTAACTAGGGTAAATGGTACACTTTACAGCAACATGAAGAGTTGTACTAAGGGTATGCTCAGATTTATGCTCATTCCTAAGGTAATTTTCTGAGCTACATTAGCCTCTTTAGCAACTTTTGCTGGATGATAAATCATCCCAGAAGTTATCGCGATAAACGATAATGTTGTGAGACCGAGTAAAATAATATAGTGGTAATGCCATAATAAAGCAAGAACACATGCTCAAAGATCAATAAGCTTTGACTTCTAACAAGCATTTAACACTGGAACTGGACGACATTTTAAATATCCAAAATAGTTAAACAAAAGAACAGGATTAAAAAAAATGAATTATAAAGTTTCTGCAAACAAAATTGTTCTTCAAACAATTTCTACAGTCACCAGAATAAAGTCGTTTGTCGTCCAGTTTTTGGTAGAAAGAGAAAAATATTTAAATCATGCAAATGGAAATTATTGAGCTGATTTTAATATTTTATGTGGTTGATTGATTAACTGATTATTGCTTATTGTGACAGTCCTACTTTAGCCACACCAGAAACACGACTCCCAACAATGACTTATCCATGAATAATTACAGATTTTCAGATCTGAACAGATATCTATGGGCATTTCTGACAAAAACTGAAGTTTTAAGAGCAGCCACCGGGCAGTGGCAGATAATGGTGTGAGTGGATCCTAAACTTCCTTAGCAACAGATCCCAGAAGGTCAGGACATGAGACCACATCTCCTCTCTCATCCTGAATGATGCCTTTGGATGTTGCTTCATATTTATATAACATTCTCTGATCATGATGGCATCTATTTTATGAAGTGTACCAGTTACTTCGACTGTAAAACTGTCCCAATGCATGATGCTGCCACCTCTGTACTTCACAGTTAGGTTGCCACAAGCATCCCGCTTTTTCCTCCATATGTGATGATGGTCATTATGGCCAAACAGCTAAACTTTAGTTTTATCAAACCAGGGCAAACTTTAATGAGGCTTTTTATGGGTTTTTTTGGCTTCCTCCTCGCTGACCGGCCTTTCAGCTCATATTAGAGAACAGGTTTTACTGTGGATGAAGACACGGCCTCATCCACAAAAGTCTATTTGCACATTTCAGACCAAAATACATTTGTTTCTGGGACTTGGAACCGTGTCTTTCCTGAGCGCTGTGATGGTCGGACATTCCAGTCATACTGTATCTGTGTTTGTGTATAATTGTTTGAAAAGAGTAACACCACACTGTAGAGAGAGATCAGTGATTCTGTAGATAGTCTTTTGATCTGTAAGACATTAATAAAACAAATCTCTGACATATGTTTTCATTGTGGCATTTAGCTAAATAATGTTGATAATTCAAATTTATCTAAAACAAGAGATGTTTGGTTTGATTTAATTTCAGAAAAGGTGTACAAAAAAGGTGTATGTCTTTTTTCTTCTTTTTGAGGTATATAAACTTCCTATTTCAACTGTACATTTTTCAGATAGGAGAATGGTATGAAGGAGGGGAATACTTTCTCCATGGCACCGTAAATACAGTTTCTGCCATAGTTATTGGAGCTCCAAGTAAAGATGGCTAAAAAGCCTTAAAATCATGTTGCATTACTGTAGCCTAGGCTCACACTGAACATTATTTTTACATCTGGCTTTTAGGTCCAGTATATTTATTCAGTGGGGAACAAATCCAATGGTAATTGGAGTTTCTTAGAACTTCTAATGACTTTTATTTTTCCTTGGTGTATAAATATGATGTTGCACGGAGGAACATTTATTTTAGCCATTAGTCTACAGGCTGGACAGAGACAGCTGTTTATCTCAGCAACACACAGAGTGAGCAGAAGGCTAAGGGAGATACAAAAAGATCTTCAAAGCTGTTGGATACTTCCAAAAAGCAGCTTAGTTAGATCAACGGGTCTCAACATCGATTAAACACAATCTACATGTCGACAGATTATTTGTGGGTGATGCCTTACCATGACAAACGTAAATATTTAGAGGGAAACAAAAGATACATTTTTGGGAAAGTGCTCTAAAAGCAGGAAATGGATGATGGCGCAGGGAATCCTGGGTAAATACAACCCAAACAAATAGCGAGTCTAACACTGGCAAGAGAAATAGCGTTTTGGTCTTTTACCAAAGACAAAAGAGAAACCCTAACCACGAAAATCTGATGCCGTCTTTTGACGTTTTTGTGTTGTTTCCTTCAGTGGTTCTTGGTGCAGCGTCACCACAGGCGAGAAGGGAAACAGGTTTTTCAAAGGTTTTGGATTGTCTTTCACAGTGGTGTTTGAAAACAAACCACAGCATCTTAAAATGTAGCAAATGTTGCAATTTTGGTCTCTAATCGAACCGAGTCTACCGGACTACCAGGTGTGAAAACCAATACTTCATGGCTTTTTAGCAGTAATCTTTTTATTTCCCCTCTACATCTGAGCTAGACTGATAACATAAAACCCAAATTTTTGACAAGACTTGCAACATATTGTACTACTAAAATGGTTGATTTCTTGACAATCCTTTGGCGTTGAAAACCTGGAGGAAATTCAGCAGAAAGCATCCTCAGACTATAACGTCAAACTTTCAAGACCTCAAATCTCTCTTTTTTTTCTTTGGCATCTCCTCCTTTTTGCTAATCCCTCCATCAGGAAAGTTAACTGAAGTGAAACCTGTCACATCATCTCAGACTACACGGCCAGGTTCACAGATAAGGCCAATCTTTCAGCTGTAATCTGTCGAGAAGGGCAAAGAGAAGACCACAAACACTAGGACACACACCAACACACACACACTTACACAGACAGAGACAGGAGGACAAGAGGCTTTGGCATATAGGTTCACTCACAATTACCTCCCATGTTGATGGGTTGAAATGCACACACACACATACGCACAGATATATGTTCCCCATCTGGCTCTGGAGAGATAGGGTCGGAGGGGTGTTGAGGGCAGCTCCTGTCTGACAGATTAGCCAGGCTCTATTTCTTAACCATGGAGTTTCGATTTTTTGACGCCGCAGTCTGCCATCCTATAATGAAGTCTTTGAGCGGTGACTTAGCACCAAGGACAGGTGGAGGGGAGGGTGTGTGTTGGTGGCAGAGCAGAGCTAATCCAGCGCTCGTACTAATGACAGCTGGTCAGATCAAAGACCGGACAGACGAAGAATACCGATGGAAATAATGTGTCAGAAACACAACGGATCATTATCCCAGCTCGCTCTTCGTTCCCCGTTCTCCTGCAGGAACTTCTCCGCCAGAAAGATTTCCTCTGAAGCGCCTCCACATCCAATATCTTTTGGCACCAGAAGCTCCCCCCGTTACAGGAAAAAAGAAAGAAACATGAACCCAACCCACGGTGGAGTTTTTCCTCTGTGTTCCTTAATGAGACGATCCGTTAATGGCCGTCGAGTTTGTTTTCACTCGGCTCTCTTCGGAGCATTGTTTGTCAACTGACAGAGCTCTAGAGGCTCTGAAGTGCCAATTCACCACTGAAACACGAAGATGCTAAATTAACTGAGGCTGGTGGGAATCAGATAAAGCAATAAGTCTCGCTTTAAAAACTGGAGCGAATTAATTTGAATTTGTGTGGGAGCAGATTTGGACGAGAGAAGGAAGAAGGCAGTCAGCATAGTTTAGGAATTCATTAGCAAGTATGTGTGGGCCTCTAGAAATCACTTGAACCATTTGATTTCACCTACATGGACCATGTAGTTGATTAATTTGAAAATAAATTTGCTTAATGGAAAAACTCCAATATTTCAATAAAAAGTTTTGGTGCTAGGACGAGGTGATTTGTTTTTGTGATCGTATCAAAATTGTTGTTTTGTTTTTTTTTGCAAAACTGCAATGGAAACAGTGTTTCCACTTCACACGAGTCACATGATCGACAAGTAGATGTTACTACTGGCGAAAACCACAAGAAGAAAACAGGAAGTGGCAGTTAATATACATTAATTTGATTAAAAACTTCAGTGAGTTGATAGCAGAGCAACAGACTCAATGCCTTGCCAAAGTAAGCATGAACATTTTCATCTAATGTCACGTCAGAGCCACAAACATTCGCTTGTTTTATATTATAGACCAGATCAATGAGGCACAATTTTGTGAGAAAGAAGTTTTCTCTTAACTCATCATCGGCTTTATACCAGAGCGGCGAGAACAGAAAGACTGGATTTTGTATTTCCTACTTCGTGTTGCTTTTGTGGTTTCAAGGGGTTTGAATATTTTCAGACAGCAACAGGAGAGGAAGTGAGGAAGCGGCTCGTGTGAGTCGACAGAAACCCATCCATCACGTCGTCTTTAACGCAGACGGTATTAGTCATGCTTGTTTTGCTCTTCAACAAGGTGATGGTGGGCCACCGCTGGCAGACTAACATATGCTGGAGTCACTGACTTGAGTCACATCAGTCTGATTTTAGAAGCAACACTGCAACCGCAACAGGAAGACAGCTTACTGTAGCTCCTGAATGGGGAGTGGGCCTGTGTTGGATTATAGAACAGCACCATCTAGAGGAGGGATGCCGCGTGTGCGTCAGGGAGGCTTTATTACTCTAGAGCTGAGTGGCAACATTTTGACAATTATGTCAGGGAAATTGTAAACAGGAAAAAAATAAAAAACAACAACAAAAAAAAAGTTTCAATTTCTACCAATAGATATTGAGATTAATATCAGAAATTTTCTAGACGAAACTTGGACATTTCTGAATTTCTGACTTTGAAAATTTGCCAGAAACAACTCAAGATATTTTGAGAATAATTTCAGAAATTAAAATGTTCACATTTACAGTTTTTCAGTATTATTTCTGCGTACTCCAGTAGCCAGGCAACAACATTTTATTTTGTGTCTTTGTGCAGAGACTATAAAGTAAGTCTAAAATTTTCTGGGAATAGTTCATAAATTTTAGATTAGTCTCAGAAATTTTCTAGAAAAAGTTGAAAACCTTCGACTTTTGAAACACTAGAAAATTTCTTGAGGTTAATCTCAAAATGTTAGTTTTTCTCTAGCAAATTTTTGAGTTTTCAAGCTCAGAAATTTCCAAGTTTCTCTCTAGACAATTTTTCTGATTTATCTCAAAAGGTACTTCTCTGTTCTTTCCTTTTCTTATCTACAACGGCCCAAATACACCATCATATGTTTTCTTATTGAAGCTCTTTCTTTTTTTCTTGATCATTTTTAATTATTGAAGAATAAAAACAAAATTATGGAAGTACAGATAAAGACCACTCTGCCCTGAAGTAACAGTAAATAGTATTGAATGTGTGTGTGTTTTCAGTGTGTTTGGCCACATCAGCTACAGGTCGGACTGGGAGCTGGTCAAAGTGGACTTCAGGCAGTCTTTCCCCCGTCAGTGCACTGAGTCGGATTACGAGTCCTGGCAGCTCACAGACCTGCAGGTAAATCACACTTGAAGCCACGAACACAACATTTGTTTTATTTCCCCCTATAATTCAGCCGTTTGATAGATTTTCATCGGAACTATTTTTGAGGATGTGGGAGTGCAGATAAAACGTATCGTGTTAGCTTGTGCGAATGTTTTCGGTGCGCTCGGGTCGCCCTCAGGGGGAAAAGTGCATCATGGGACGAGAGCGGACCTTCAGGAAGCGGAAGGACATCGCGTTCTGCGTGAAAGGAAAGAGCTACACCTCGGCTCTCACCGCCACGCCCTGTCAGTGCACCGACAGCGACTTCATCTGGTGAGCGGGCCACTGAAAAAACATAAACCGCACAAAAACTACAGAAACAAAGTCTCTGATGGTAACTGTGGCTGTAACCGTTGTGCACATGCAGTGATTACGGCTTTGAGCGTTCCTACACGGAGGGCGATCAATGCTTCCCGGACTTCTGGTTCGATCCCGAATCTCCCCCAGAGAGCTGCCACCTCGGACAAAACTACCAGTCTAGCACTGGGTATGTTTTGTATTTAATAAAAAAGCCTTGTGTTTGTTTGGTTTTTTTATCCCTAATTTCATGCTATGTGTTAATAAGACCAACACCTTGTGGAAACGACTCAAATTTTGAAGCAAAAAACCACATTTTTACATAATGTGTTTTTCTGTTTGTTTAGCTAACATTGAGAAATAAATGACATCACTTAATGTTTAATTGTCTATAATTGATCAGTGCGTTGGAGTAGTTCTGTCATTTTTTTAGTTATTTTTTTATTTTCAAAGTTTAATTCCTGATTTTCTGGTTGAACAACTGCTTTTTAAAAAATTTCTTTCTATATGACAACCATTCCTTCTTGTTGTGGAGGCCATGTACCTGGACTGATTTTTGCCGGTGGTGATATATTATGAGTTGAACATTTTTAATGAAGGGTTTATTTCTGTACTGAGCCACAGAGACAGCTTAAGTTTAATTTCCTGTTATGTTTTTGGACAATAAGTAGCTTAGAGTTAGCTAAAGTCTGAAAGTAGCAGAAACCAGAGTAGCTTTGACCAGACAGACGTTTATAATACTTAGGATATTAGCTTGTTTTTTCTGTCGCTAAGAATTATTTTTTTCTTTCATTGTTCTCCACTGTGTTTCAGCTACAGGAAGGTGATATCGAACTCTTGCGAGGGAGGCCTCGACAAACAGCAGAGCGCCAAACAGCACAGCTGCCCTCTGCTGTCCCCTAAAGGACTGAAGGTCGGCATTAAAGGCCAGATGCTGGCCGTGGCCCCTGGTGATGACATCACGTTCATCGTCCACCAGGAGCAGGTGTCGTAAAAAAGCCGATTTCTTCCTGCTTCTCCCTCCGGCATTTTCTCTGCCACCAGCTAATGGGTCGTTTTGTTCCCAACAGGGCGACACCAGCAGCACCAGGTATCAGGTGGACCTCGGCGACGGTGTTCGAACCATTTACCAGAACCTGACGGTGACCGACGAGCCCATCCAGCACCGCTACAAAAAGCCCGGCGTTTACAAGGTGACGGTGAAGGCGGAGAACATGGCGGGACACGACGAGGCCACCATGTACATCCAGGTCACAGGTCAGTGTCACTTATTCTGTGACCTTTAAAGGGAACGTATTTAGTCGGTGTTTTATTCCTTTCCTCAGTCTGACAGCTCAGTCTGACAGCTAGAATGCTAGCTAATGCTAGCATTCTAGCAATTCTGGGAGAACAAAATGTAAACGTGTGCAGTGACTTCTGATTATTTCCATGTTGTAGAAAAAAATTATGTAAATTAGTTTAAGTAAGATGTTCTGTCCTGAGTTTTCACAACAATTTTACTTTTTTTTGCAGTTTATTAAAAAAAAAAATCAATACTCTAGTCTCGAGCAATTCAAAGTGGTGGCCACCAGGGGGCGCTAGGTGAGCCTCAGAAGGTTGGAGGAAAGATGAGGAAGAAAAAAAGCTATTTTTCTCATTTTAAAATTAAATTTTTTTAAAGAATACGATCAAATCTATTTACCAATTGTTATACAATTTAAGCTAAAATAACATATTGAAATTCTCAGCTTTCTGATTGGCTGCCTGTCAAATTTATCAAGCTGCTTTGCTCCTCAAGCCAGCAAGCGCAAAATGGACAAGTTTGTGAAAAGAGATAGACCAAAGGAGGAGAACAGAAGTCATGGTCAACTAAAACCAGAAGGTATGAGGCAGCATTTATGCTACACAAATATTAAATGGTGAATAAAAGTGAGAAAAAGCAAAGAAAAACATTCCAGAAGTTACATTTAAGTGTAACAGCTGGTCAGTAAAATATGAAAGGCAGCGAGGGATTTTCCATTCAACAGTTTTTTGAGTGAATAAAAAAACCCAACTATTTCCTGTGCAGAGCCTCTGCAGGAAGTTCACCTGGAAGTGGTTCCCATCGCCAGGAGAAACCGTGAAGTCAACCTGACAGCCATCGTTCTTCCCACTACAGCCAACCTGACTGTCTTCTACTGGTGGCTCGGCGACGGCTCTAAGGTAAAGTTGATCAAAGTATATCAAACCTCATTTTGGCATATTTAACGTAGCATAATGATTTAATAATGTTTGAATGTATAAAAACTTGATTATTATGAGGTTTAATACCTAAGTTCTTGGTGAGATAGTTTGTCTTGTTCTTCCTGTCGGGTAGCTAACATTTCTCCCTCCCTCTCCCAGCCCAAACTCACCCTCCAGAACTGCCTTTTGACCCGTTTCCCCGATAGCGGAGAGGTTTCCGTCACCGTCCAGGTGTCCAACGGCCGATCCATGGTGCAGGACACAAAGATCGTCAGAATCTATGGTAAGACATTTAATATTGTCCACTTAATGAAGCGTCAAGGTAACGATGGTTGCGTGTGTTTTTCCATAATCAGAGACTTAGCTTAGCTTTATGGCCATGTAATATTAGATTGTTTTACTTAATAACTTTAAAACAGCGTCTGTTTATATTACATTTACAACCATTTCAAACAGCGGTGTCCATATTGCGGCGCGGGGGCCTGACCTCAACGCAAATAGGTGCTTGATGCAAACGGATGAGTTTTCATCTTGTAGAGCAAAATTTTTACAGATAAATAACTTACTAAAAAAAAAAATAGATTTTTTAAAAGATAAATAAATTACAAAACAAAATCAAGATTTTTTTTACAGATGAATAATATCACGTTTTAAAAAATCAAGTTTTGTTACAGATAACATTTTCATAAAAAATATATATATTTTCATACAGATAAATAACATCTTCATAAAATAAGTCAGGATTCTTTTACTGGTGACCCTTCGTGTCATAACGCAATCGTGCACAACCTTATTTTTATGTTTTGTATCTATAATTAATTTTAAAAAATTAATTTAATGTATTATTGAGCAGATAAACTTAACAAAAACGACACAAAATGTTTGTTTTGAAAACCTTTTCTGGCCTTTGAGAGCTTTCAGTGTAACGAGTTTGGATGCCGCTGATCTAAATTTTTTACATTTGAGTCCTTATCAAAGAGAAACAAATTCAGTGGTAATTTTTCATAGAAGTTTTTGTTTGTCTTGTCCAGCCCTGAACAGAGCTGCATGATATAATATCTTGTTTTGCGTCAAAAGCTGAGTTATAGCCATGGAGCTCGTAGATGTGTTTTGTCTGTACCTTACCACTCTGCTTGGCTACACGTAATTTCACATCTAGTCTTCTGTCTTTTCATTGTGACTCTGATCCCATTCGGTTAAGTGACACCGCTTTGATTACATTTCTGCCGTCTACATCGGTCTAATGGAGACATTTCGGCTTTCCCCTCACACAACCCGGCAACCTGCTGCCATCTGTTAGCGTCGGCAGCGCCGCGGCAACACGCAGACTGAAACTACGCCACATGTTTCCCCCGAGGTGATTGGCAACGAGGCGCGTCTGTCCGTTCAGAGCAGCAGCTGTGGGTTTTGGGTTTTGTTTTGCTGGGCCCGATCAGGTGTTGGTCCTAACGGACGTGGCGACTCACTCTCCTTCCAGACAACTTTCAAGTCATCCCGCTCAGCTTCAGCAGGAACCTGGACCGTTTCAACCCAAACATCCCGGAGTGGAGGGACGACGTCGGCCAGGTGGTCACCAAGCTCCTAGCCAAGGTTAGATCCCTTCACAGTCATTTTCTGTGTTA
The DNA here is from genome assembly GCA_903066815.1 of Brachyrhaphis roseni. Taxonomy (NCBI): domain Eukaryota; kingdom Metazoa; phylum Chordata; class Actinopteri; order Cyprinodontiformes; family Poeciliidae; genus Brachyrhaphis; species Brachyrhaphis roseni. The sequence goes on along the minus strand of CAEFZY010022089.1, from coordinate 42,659 downwards.
TAGACGACGTTGATGTTGCCGCTGGATCCACTGTTCTCCCAGACACCCCTCACACTTTCTCATCAACACTAGCGAGAGATGAAAATGTTTTCAATGGATGATGGTGATGAAGTATGAAGGATGACCAGGAGAAATGTTGCTCTGTCCTTTATTGTTGGATTTTAGTGGTCTATTTGCCCAATTTGACAAAATCTGCTATCAGTCCAGCAGCAGCAGCTTTATATGTTTTTCAGGGCTACAACTAATCGATTATTCTGACGATTAATCGAATGAAAGAACTGACGCAATCTGCATATTTTTCATTATCTACCAAGGCTTATTTTTATAATATTAGAAAAACATTTTTAAAAAATGCAAATAAACAAATAACTCAATTCCCTTTTAACTAAAACGAATTGCCTAAAATCCAATACCATAGCATTAACATAGTGAATGCTGGATCATTTTAGCAAATGATGAGTCTGCAGCAAAGGACTGATCTGTTGATCAATTATTTAGTCAATAATTGGACAGCAGGAGGCACTTAATGAGATTTGTTTTCCCAAAAATTTGAACTAGGTGAAGCAAAAACTAGTCCACTTCAGGAGAAGCTTAGAACATATGTACAGACAAGGAAGGTTTTTCATCTTTGTGTAGTTTTAGCTTAATTACTAAATTGGTGTAAAAAAATAGCAAATACGTTGAGCTGAAATCTGAGAAACGGCAAAGCTGAGCAATTCTTACTTTTTTGTAGAATGTGCGATTATTGTGCTGTCGGCTTCCTGCTGACCAGCCTCACACCGTTCTTTGTGACCACATGTCCTCAGACCACAGGCGTACCTCAGGACTCTCTGGTTACCGTGGTGAACCCAGGCCTCCCCACGACGGCCGACCTGTACGTGTTGCCGCTGGACTCCAAACCAGCCAAAGGCAGTATACTAGTAGATAAGGTAGATCCACACAATGTTCTCCCAGAACATGAAGACACGTTCAGCGTAAACGCAGCTCAAATACAACGTCCTCCTCCTCAGCGTATCCCAGCTGTGGTTCAAGCGGTCAGCGACAAGAACATCAGCTTCATGGTCCGAGGAGGTCTGCGGGTGTTGGTGATGTTGGCCGACCCGAATGCAGGTAGACCCTGAAAGCTACAGACACTTTACTTTGTGTTTGCCATGATTGTTTCCACTGTCGTTTATTGTTAAAGCTATAACAAACAGCATGCTAATGATTATTTCCATTGAATAGGTATAATTGCTAATGACTCGGTAGCCGCAGCGGCAGAGAGCGGTGCGTTCACCAGACGTTCCCAAACACAAATAAAACCCTTTACCTGTTGCTGTGACCCAGTGTATCGTCTCCACTGTTCTCCCAGACGCCCCTCACACTTTCTCATCAACACTAGCAAATTTCTGCTTTTGCTTCTACGTGACGTCGGTCCCTTCTTCTCTGAAACCTGTGCATTTGTTTGTCGCTCTAGGCTACCACGGAGCAGCTGGAGGTCCAGGTGTTTGGGCGCTGGCTGTCATATTCCTAATAAGCGTCATTGGCACCGGCTCTTTCATTCTGTACAAGTTTAAAAGGTGAGCTTTGTCCTGGTGTGAAGTCACTTCCTGTTGGCCTGCACTCGACCACAGCCAGTAGCATGATCTGAGTTTTAACACAAAATATCTATTTTCTTGATGTATGAAAGGCTGGTTATATTTATATATACACAAACCTATTTGGAAATCAAAAAGACAATGCAGCAGTGAAGTAGTTTTTCAAAAGGTGTTGGCAGTCCGGCCTCATTCAGAGAGAGGTCATGGAGGTCATGGTGACATCACCCCACCTCCCAGTGACAGGGGAATCAGAAACACGTTTACAAATTCACTGTGACACAGACTGCTACAGGAGATCTCTCCTGTCCCACAGCCATTACCAACTACAATAAATGCAAATAATTCTACAGAATAATTGAATTTTTGCAGCAGATTTTTATAGTTTTATTAAATTGTGTTTGCTCAATTCAAAAGCATTATCTGAAACTCTCTGATAACCGTTGCTTTATTGCCCAAACTATTGCCCCTCTTCTTCCTACCACACACTAGTTTGCATGAAATGTAGCGTCAGTAGCAATATCTTATGAACTGCATGCTGCATTTTTAATTTATTATTTCCTCCCACAACAGTAGCTCACTAACGACACCACAGCCCCTGAGCGCGGGACACGAATATCCACCGAAAAGTCACTTGAATGAAAAGCTGCCGTGCGGTTCTTCAGCCCCGTCTCATTAAAAACAAACTACTATCCCACAGTCCTTGGCCTAGGACTGAGGACCCCTATCCTCCACTGTTTTTCAGAAAGCTCCCCGGCAACCGCAACATCTACGCCCAGATGCACAACGAGAAGGAGCAGGAGATGACCAGCCCCGTCAACCACAGCGAGGACACGCAGCACATCATCCAGGGCGAGGAGTTCATCGACGACGACCTGGACTCCCAGACTCTAGGTAACGCGGGAGGCAGCCCCGCCTTCCGTTCTCTTATAAGGACTACCACTAACCACTGCTACTAAAACAGCCAGGCCACTAACTCCAGCAGCTAACACACACCAAGGTACTGAATGACTTCACCCGGTTTCTTTTAATATTTAAATGTTTGTTTGTTTCTTTTTTTAAGGCACTTCAGTAAATTGATTATATTACAGGGGCATCTCAATAAATAAGCATGTAACCTATTTAATTTCAATTAATTATTAAGCTTAATTTCCCTAATCAGTAAAGTATTTTTGAATTATAAAAAGTTGTGTTTTTTTTTAAGTTTTGCTTGTGCTTGTTTTACAACTGCACTTTTTCCTTCCACTGAACCTTCTGGTTGTTGTGGCAGTGTGTAGAGAATCGGCTTCGTCAGCATGACTCTTTGAGGTTTGCTCTATTTGTGCATGGTATCAGTGACTGCCCAAAAAACAAAAAAATGGTTTTATTAGTTTTATGAGTTATTCAGATTTTTCAAGCCACTTTGAATTTGGGAGTTTTTCTTAGACGTGAGCCGTAATCATCAAAAGCAGAAGCAAATCATCAATAAATACTTGAAATATGATGATAGTGTGTATCCTTTTTTTTTTTTTTTTTAAATCAAAGCAAATTATCTTTGCAGTGAAATTTATTGACTTATGAGTATTTATTGAGATGTGCTTGTAGTTTTAACATGATATGCTACATAGTTAAATGTTCTTTGCATTTGACTGATGTTGCTAAAAAAATGTCTATTTGGTTGAGATGTGTTCACACTCTTTTGTTTAGAGTACCGTCCACACCATTCACTGTGATTTCTGCAGTTCATTTGTTAGCTTACTGCTAATTCGATTGCGCGTGTCGTTTTTTCGTTCCCCCCACTCCCCCCGACCTCGTCTCCAGGCAACCACTCAGGTGTGATCCTGAGCATCAACTCCAGAGAATTACACAGTTACCTGAGCAGCTGATGGCTGACGGGGCAACGCTGACGGGCTAGCCCAGCCTAGCCGAGCCAGCTAACAAGCACAGGGACTCTGACTTCCTCTTCCTCCCCTCCCCCGCCTCTCTCTCTCTCTCTCTTTTTTATTTTTTCTTCCACGTTGGAAACATCAGATCCAGCCGACAGCCTCTTCCAACCCAACGTTTTGGTGATCTGTTTCAATTTTTTTGTATTCCACGTCTCCTTTCTTCTCCTTTTCAATTCATCTCAACTCTGAAGAAGTGTTTAAGGTTCATCTGTTGATTTGTGTGTCAGTGCTTCAAAAATGTGCTGAAGTAGCACAACTTCCCTTACTGGTTTTAACTGGTAAGATGGTTGATCAGTGCAGGGCAGCAGCGACGGAAATCAGGCCTTGCAAAAGTATTACCTTTACCTAAACCTTTATTATTCATATTTGTCACGTTGCAGCTATGAACTTCAGTGTATTTTATTGGGCGTTTATGACACAAAGTAGCGTATATCCTCCTGACTACCATGAAAAATTGGAACTACGGGTAGTCAAGGGGATATTTGTAAAGTAGAAAGAAATGATACATGACTTTTTATTTTATTTTTTAAAGATAAAACAAATCGATTATTTGTAAAACCACATTTTTCTGCAAGGTTACATGGAGAACATCTGTGAAAAGAAAAGCTTCTCCGTTTGACTTAAATTGTTACTTGGACTAGGCCACTCTAATGTGTGAGTGTGCGTTTCTGTAAACCGTTGTGTTATAGCTTCAGTGGTAAGAAGAACGTCTCTCCTAATGTCACAGGCTGCTTTCAAAACCTACGATTTTTTTTGTCACTGATTTTATCTGCTCCAGTCTTTCCCTTTGCAGCGTTTCCCCCACAGCATGATGCTGCCGCCGCCTTGTTTCCTGCTGCTGCGATCAGACCGATGTCTTGCAGTGTTTTTCATGTGTGTGAAAAAGCTCAACTCAGGTTTTCCTTTGATTTTTATTTTGCTCGAACCGAGGACAGAATTTGGACAAAAATTTTGTCAACAAAATACTTTGACATGATATTAACACGATTTGTGTTGATTTTTCCTCACTAAACAAAATGTAAAAAATATACATATATATATATATATATAATCTGAGAACAAATCAAAACAAAAATTGTTTGTGGTAGAAATGCAAAAATAAAGCAAAATTTCAAGAGAAAATCTGAAACCAAAAGAATAAATCTTACAAGTATTCACCCCCCTACCGAACAACCATGAATTGTTTTCCTCCTACTTCACATTACGCAACAATGTAAGTTGGTGTATTAATAATACATTGAAGTTTGTGGTTGCAATGTGCCCAAATATAGAGCTCTAAAGGGGTACAAAATACTTTTCCGAGGCACTGTATGGTAATGTTTGAGCCATGCTGGGGCAGTGATGTTAAATGAAAGATGAGCCAGCTTTTAGTCCTTTACTTACTTTTCTTCTCCCCCAAAGTTAGCACTCCTCTCTATTGACAAGGCAATAATAATCTCAATGGAATGTACAGTATAATAAAACCCTTGTGAACTTGCATATGAAGGGAATAAGCATGCAAACACAAGAGGGCGGTGTTGCACTTTCTTGGAATTTCCACTCATAGGTACGTCTCCCCTCCTTGGGATTACACCATTATGTCCACATAGCTTTGATCTTTTCTTTTTTCCCCCCTTTTCTACGTCACCATTGTTCCGGATCCTTGTTTAAAATGGTATGAATATCGATGTGCGGTGTTTCAAATGAGTATCAGCTCTCGTCTGTCCCATGGTGCCTAAGACGGCAGACTTAGATCTGCTCTGTGACATTTCTCTGTTATCATGTTTGTGTTTTAACTCTCCCGCGGTCTCAGTAGGAGCGCGGTCAACCAGCGGGATGGGAGGTTCCCGAAACCACAAACACACACACACGCCCACAAAAAAACTCGTAAAAAGCTTGCGGCTTCTTAATCGCCCCCATTTCTGACCGCGGGAGGATTAAAAACAAAAAGAAGAAAAAGAATGGCCCTTTCTGTTCCTCCTCCTTACACGTTGTGGGTCGGAGTGGACTCTGTCCCCTGGAGACAAAAGGTTGCGACATGAGGAGAAAGGGGGCATGTCGACGTATTCTGTATCAGCCTATATTAGGCGTAGCCCACGGTGAAATCTTGTCTCTTTAAAGGTTTGGTTTTGTTGTATGTAAATGTGTAAATATGAACAGCGATTTCCAATTTGTATATATTCCCATCAACGTGTGTGTTTGTGTTTTACACGACTACCAAAATAAATCTCTTTTTTTTTTTTTCTCCTTTCTCCTTCTGCATTGATTCGTCAATGACTTTCCTAACGACGATATAAAAAAAATAAAAATGTTTCCGGTTTCATTATCATCACTTGCTTTCCATGTATCCATTTTCAATATGACTGTGTTTTCCGATCAGGAATATTTCACACTTATCGCTAACTGGAAGTAAGACTGTCATCTCCAAAAGACGCTGACAGCTACTGTATACAGTAATTATTATGTATATGGATATTTTTGATACACAAGTTCATTTTCTTTTTTCCGTTGACCTCTTGCTGATGACTTTATGTGCGATTGATTGCACTAACTGGTTTACGAAGTACGACACAGTCCGACGGAAACTTTAAATCTGAAGGCCTTTGCAGACCACCAATGACCAGCAGCAGCTGCGTTTCCACTCACCATGAAATTTGAATTAGGAAAATGAATTTGCTTGATGGAAACGCACTGATTTAGAGAAAGAAAATATGTTTTTCGCTAGAAAACATTGGAGCTAGGATGAGGTGGTCTTTTGACCAAACTATGAAAAATATTATTTCGCAAAACTGCAATGGAAACATTTTTTTTACCCATCACATGAGTCATGTGATCAACAGCCGGATGTTGCAACTGATGGAAAAGGTGAAGAAGTGGTAGAAGGATGATGGCACAGAATGTTTTTTTTAATTAACAGACTTAATTCAAACTGCTTTCTTATTTGACGGAAACACCAAAATTGTGAAATTATGAGTGTTCAGCTAATATGTTTTGCACACATCTGTTATGGAAACGCAGCTACTGTTGTCACGACCACTCTTGGGGTTTATCACGTATTGAATACGGCACATTATATTCGCTTGTTTACACCTTAGATCATCTTTTGTACATATTCTGCTCATGTTCCAGTTAGTTTTCGTAGTGAGGTGTCGTCATTGTATCAATGTTCCTTTAAGCAGGAAGGGGGAACGTGTGGGGATGTGATATTCCACTGTATTAGTCCAGTGAGTTTCACGGATGATGACACTGACGTTGTGATTTGTACCACGCTGCTTTTTCTTTGGTTGCGTTTTCTATTCGCTGGTTTGTTTGACCTCTTTGTTTGTGTGCTGTCTCTTCAGGAAGCGTAATGCACTGATCCTGCATCCTGAAATAAATCACTCCCATAACTCGTACGTGTGTCTGAACTTTATTGGGTCAATCAGCCTTGTGACCTGCTACCATCTCACAGGCATCTATTTGGTACAGTCCAATAATACTCAACAATAGTTTTTTGTTTTTTTTTCCAAGATGAAACACATTTTCATAATTATGTAACTCTATAAAAGTAAATTGTAAAATTAGGAAACAATAACTACACTAGTGTTAAAGTGTGCATGGTGGCTGTGGGCGATATGGACTTATAATTTTATCACAATATTTTGTGGTGCTTTGATTATCAAAAATTTTATTTTTTTGTGGCTTTTTTTAAATGTACATTTATTGATGCTTTGGTGGGACAAACAGTGCAGAAACTAGTAAAAAAAAAATACAATGATGTCAATTTGTTTTTTATTTAACACCATTATAATTTATTGAGACGCCTATAAGTTAAAATTCTTACCAGAATTTTTTCACGATAAACAATAAATGACAAAGGCCCACCTCTACTGCATAGCAATGTAAAAATTTAAACCATGACTAGTCATCTATTACAGGCATAAGAATAAACTTATGAATGATAATGATAAAAAAAACAAAACAGCATATTTACAAGACCGTTGACGGTGTCTGAAACGGGAGATAATTAGAACAGATAAAGCACAGGTGATTAATAAATGAGACAAATTGACCTAATTTAGAGGCGATACAGAGGAAATACCCTGGAGGGTATTACTGGGTGAGGATGAGAGGGCCTCAGTGTAAGGTGGGAAAAGTTAGGACAATTCCAAGGGATCCTGACCGACAGGGGTAACACTATAAAAGTTTTTTTTCTTCATCCTGCCCCAATTTTTTTTATATTTCTGTCAATTACAAAATTAATCGTATTGTAATTTTTAAATTGTTTTTAGAAGTAAAAATTAAATGTTACCATTCTCTGGCCAAAAAGCACACATCTATATATGCACTGAACTCCCCTGGATCTGCAAGACATGGTTTGTTCCTGCTTAGAGCCTGACAGTGACTGTGTTCAGTAGCAGTAAGAACAAGACAAGAACGACTGGTTCAGTTCCTATGCAGACAAAAGAATAATAAAGTCATGTTTTCAAAGAGAGAGAAACAAGACAAGAGTGTCAATTTGTAGCCGTTTTTCTTTGAGAGTTGAGTAGACTGAGATTACCAACCATTTAGCATAGTTAGCTTAGCTACAGACTACTGTTAGCCTACATTTCTCTAGCATTTAATGAACGAAAGAAAAACACTACCAACATATCCATATATTTAACTTGTACCTTTTACCAGACTTGACAACAGAAGAACCAGTCAGCAGCAGCTCTAGACCGAATACCAATACTCAGGTGAGCAACACTGAGCTCAGTGACAAGCTAGTTAGCTTTATTCCAGGGTGATTTTTAGAGGGATTTCTCTCACTTTGCTCTTTCTAGAATTACACAACAAAAACTATATATTTCTTACAGACAGCAATTTAAACAAACAATCTTTATAAAATAATTATAAAAAAATCAGCCTCCTATCTTTTGCTGAAGCCAGTCCAGACAGTCCTACTTTAGTTTGCATTTAAATTACAGATATCTATTCACACGTCCTGAGCAAATAAATGTGAAATTATTAAAGCTGCAGTGTGTAACTTTTATTTAAACTTTTTTACATTTGTTAAAACTGTCACTATGTCATGGGGCCCAAGCCTCCTGGCGGCGCCCCTGATGGTGAGCATTAGTCTGATTACAGAAGGCTGGAGTCGAACGACGGCGAGCGTTCAGGATGATCATGGCAGATGAGGAATGAAGCCGCAGAGGACAATCATGTAAGTATCTCGCAGAGATTACGCTTTGGAATAAATAAGTCCAGCACTGGAGAAGAATATTCAACTTGGTTGTGCAGAAAATGTGAGGTGAGTCAGCAGTAGAGTAAGCTATGTTCTATGCTCTAGGATAAAATATATTCAAGAAGAGAGGCAAGGAAAATACCGGCCTGAGTGATTTCTTCACTTTAGAAATTACATATGTATGACTTGCGTCAAATGTTTTGAGTGTCCTTCCATAAGCTTCTCTGGCCAATTCCACAGGCAGATCATGTCCATGGGAGATCCAGTCAAAAAAAAGTTCAACATTGTAATTCAGTTACTTTGTAAATCGTTTGGAGATGTGGATCATGTACATAGGCCCAAAACCACACACTATTTGCCTGATATGAAACCTGATATGGTTTTACAATAGTGAAGAGTTTTGAGTCACTTGATTTCCTATGCAAACACCGAATGTTTTATTTTTTCCGTCTTCTAGAGGTAAGAGATCGTCTGTCTTTGTTCCCAGTATAGTCTGTAATTAAGAAACGCACCCAACTGCTTTTGCTAATTTCAAGGTAGATTGAAATGAACATCTGTTTCAATGGCACAGATGCAAATTCCTTCAGCCTCATTTTCCCGGAAAGCTGAATAGGGAGTTGTTGACTAAGCTGTCAGTCAGGAAAATGAAGCCATGACGCTTCATTTTTGGACTGTTCTGTCTGGCCAAGAACAGTTTTTAGTTTCCGACTTCCCACATTGAAAACCCTCTGTTGTGTGTTGTTTGTTGGGGGAAATAAAATGAAAGGTACTTTGTTGTACTTGCAGAATCAGAATTTTTCGTTCAGTTATTTTCCTACAGTTTGAGGAAATCAGCTGGGGGGAGATATTGAAATAATGAATGTTATTATGTCGTCAGGATCAAATTCTGATTTTGTGCTATTTTCTGCATTCTGAACAGGTTCCTTTTTAAGGTGGCAACAGAATGAAAATACCCATTTTGACATCTCTTCCTAATCTGGTCTCCCGGGTTCCTGATAGTATATAAAAATACTCATGGATGTCTCCAGAGATTTACCAACTCGGGCTTGTATTGAAACACTATTGGTTTGATGCTATGGAAAGTATGTAGGGAATCAAATTCAAATCTTTACTAAGTTCACCAGTTCAATGGTTGTTGAATCAGACGGCGGGTCAGCCAAATACATGGGTAGCAGCTCTGCATGTACGCATCTGGACATGGTAGAGATGACCTTCTGGAGTCCCAGATGTTTGGACATAAAGCAGACTAGCTTTAGCTCCATTGAAAAGACTTTAAAATGGTAATGTCTTAAAACGACTGATCTTAGTTCATCTGTCAGCGCTTAACTTGTACTTACAGTAGGCAGCAGACTAAGTCATAAACTTAAAAAAGCTCACCTTCGAGGTAAGTAGTAACTATTTTTAAATTACTTTATGCAAATGTTGCACTGCTGCCATGGCTACAGGACAAAACGGTAACACACGGTGAGACCAGGAGATATTTTAAGAGAAAGTCAACCTAAATGTTTAGGGATCGTTGTACTTTTGGGAATGACAGAAAATAAAACAAAAATACAGACAAGACTTTCAGTGGACTGAGACAGTTCAGATCATCAATTACATGTTAAGTGTTTAATGACAGAATTCAAACTAAGGAAAATTAAAAAAAATAGAAATATGAACAAAGCACAAGAGAATCACAATAAATTAGAATGTTGCAAAAATTTATTTTGGGTTATTTTGTTTAGAAATTGTTTTTTGCATAAACCAATATCTTCCCAATGTTTATTTCTGTTGATTTCAATGATTACGGTTGAAGAAAAACTCAAAGTTTGTTTCTTCAGGACAAATATATATATATATATGTTTTTATAAATACAGAAAAGTTATACTATGGGCTAAGCAGTGATGGAGAAAGACTACTGACTTGTCAGTTCCCTGCTGATCTCACAAATAAAAATAATTAAAAAAAAGGTAGAAAAAGGTGTAAAAGCAAGAGGAATAGCCAATATCTGAAAAGTATAGTGAAGTAAAAACAAATTCAGTCATTTTCAACAATTCCAAGAAACTGAAATTTGGGTTTTTGTGATTATTCAGTGAAAATCAAAAAGAAACAAAAAATTATTATTTTAAATATATCGTCTGTATATAATGAAATAAAAAAAACATGCTAGTTTCATGTTTAAAATAAGTTCATTATGCTATCTATGGAGAGCCATTCAAATTCAAAAGAATGCCTTATGACTGGTCACTATTAGAAAGACAAAGGTGTCCTCTTTACTGTACATTAGAAGTCCATCAGATCATGAGTCATGTGATTTAACTGTCTCCAATAGCAGAGTGGAAAACTAGTGCATATTCTACAATTCAGTCCTTTTTTTGACCTTCTTCGGCTGCTCAACGAACTTCAACGATGCACTTTCACTTAACAGTGTCTGGAGCTGCGAGAGAAAAATAGTTGTCAGTTTTTCAAAAATTTCATCAGAACTTGGGTTTTGGAGGCAATCTTTGAGGTATCACTAGCTACGTTTCCAATAAAAATGTGCACAAAACGTTGCCCAATATTCTGCTAGTGTTGAAAAAAAACAACACAATTTTGCAATTGCAGTGCTTCCATTAAATGGGAAATGCAATTAAAATTATGTATGAATAACTTTTGCTTGAGCAATAAGTCATTAGTAATCATGCCGTGACGTCACCTTCCTGTCATCTTCTTCATCTTATCCAGTTGTTGGTCACGCGACTCGTGATGTCAAAAAAGTCTCTTCATTTGCACTTTTTGTCCATATAGCTAATTTTGACACGGCTGAAGGAAATACCTCGTCCTAGCACAAAACCTTATTGAAAAGCGTCTTTTTTTTTTCAAAATTGCCATTTTTCCTTTAAGTAAATTAATTTTTGTAATTCCAATTTGTGCAATTATGTAGTCAATGGAAACGCAGCTAGTAACTGTGTGCCACAAAATACTTGCCTGCCTCAGGAGTTGGGCTTTCTGTTCGGGGTCACTCAGATTCAAAGTACCTGTTGATGTCAGTTTTATCTTCACTATTCTCTTCATCACTAGTTGAAGGAAACACACATTCGTTTGCAATTTTATCTTGAAAATTTCCTTCCTAAATCAGTCATTTGTTTTACCAGAGAAGGGTAAGACTCACCTTTGAACGAGTAGCACACAAACGGCAGTTGTCTATCACAGGGTGAAAACTTCCATTTTGCAGATCTTGCCTTAGAGGTAGCTCCGCATATCCGTGCGTTGGAACCAATAGGATTTGATATGTGATCCCAGTTGCTGGACTCGAAGCTACTCTGATCAGACCAGTAAATGTTTTCATCTCTATATAGACCAGTCCATGCCCAGTATCCAGTCGGTACCAGGTTTTCAACCCGTTGGTTCTCTGTGACGTTCCTGATTGTGGCCAGGTCTGTGAAGTTCTGCCGGCAGTATGTCCGAGCATTGGACCAACTCATTGCTTCATCTACAGCCACAAACTCAGCCGTACTTGCTGTGTATGAAATTAAGACAACAGAAGGATTAAGCAGTGTGGTAAGATTACGATCTTAATTTCAAAAACAAATTTTAATCACCGCTGAAATGTTACCGTTATAACAAACAAATGGGAATTTTTTTGCACAGTCGTAGTCCCACCATCCTCCATTGTCTCCAATGCACACACAGAACTGATTGGCTGAAATAAAGTCGGGATCGTAATCAGAACTCTCCCAGTTTCTGTACTGGGACCCGACACCGCTCAGTACTCCAGACCACGTCCAGTTGATATTGCTGTACAGACCGATCCAGACGTCGTTATCAGTAGACGAAACGATGTCGAGGAATTGCTTCATGTCTTTAGAGTTTCCGATGGTAGCCAGGTCCTTGTGGTTCTTTCTGCAGTATTTCTGAGCCTCATCCCAGCTCAGCGACTGGTTGACAAAGTAGTACTGACGTTCCTGGCATGAGGAAAAACTGAGCAAGGCTAGAAAAATATAGCAAATCTTTAGATATTTAAAATCTTATTACATCTTCTACAGTGTCATTAAAAGAATGTATTAAAGGTTTATAAATTGTACCTGGTAGAATCCAGGCTGCCAGCAGGAAACTCTTCATCATGATGCTACGCTGTACTCTGTTACAGTGATGCCTTCAATGAAGAAAAAAAAAAGTTTGTTTATGCAAAGCATCAGAGCGAGGGCGACTGCATTGTTAGTAAGCAGCAGACAGTTTGGAGCGCTTCTTGGACAGCTCAGCCATTGAAGCAGGATGAACTGATAAAACCCTTCAGGGATCAAGTGAATCACCAAGAAGGATTAGTCTTGATTTGGAAATTATCAGTTCAGTTCAGAAATGGACATGGAAATAATTCACTTTGCAAAGAGCTGGCTGGGGTTGAACATGAGGAAGTGGAGCATTAGCATAATCTAAAAAGGCTGATCTGGTACACACACACACACACACACACACACAACCTAAAATACGCTTTGGCAGATCCTGATGCAAATAAACCAGCCTAACAAGGACCGTTTTCACCTAGGATTAACGTTGTACAGTTCCCAATTTAGCATGTGGATAAACATAAAGCCACATCATGGAGTTTGTTGATATTTTCCTAATGTCAAAAAAGCCCAATTTTGCAGTTGCGGTGTTTCTGTTTAACTCTTGCTCCCTGAAAATACAATGGAAAAGTAGAACACAGGCAATCCGTTGCATGTTAAAATCACACATGAATAAGCTTGTTCACACAATCAAGGATGTTAACAGAAACTATTCTATTCTATTCGTCTTCTTCGTCGTTGTTACCTGTAGTAACATCCAGCTGTTGATCACGTGATTTGTGATGCGAAAAAAAGTTTTTCCATTACAGTTTTGCGGAGCACATCTATTTTGTTTTCTCAATTGTTGACTGTCTGGTGTTTTTATATGAGGTTGTATTTTTGTGGTATCATGAGTTTTAAAGCACTTTGAACTGCCTTGGTGCTGAAATGCTTTAGAAATATACATGATTGACTGATTTTATACGAAAACTGAAAAACCAGCTCAACTTTTTATCAAAAAACGGGTCTGTTTGGGAACTTGCTTGTTTCTATAAAGCTAATTTATTTTCGAAATTTCAATTTGCGCAATTTTATGGTTAGTGGAAACACAGACACATATTTATGGAGTCTTTTTAGCTTTATGAGTATGTGTGTGTAAATATACATATATATAGTATATTTAATTTCACTCCAGAATGTGGGATCACTAGCGAAAGGCTCGATTTCATAGAGTATCCAGATGAGTCAGCGGATTTGGAAATAGTCCAAATCAGCTGGACTGATTTGGACTATCAGTTCACATTCTGAGCATCCCGGTTCAGTATTGCACACTCTACACAAACAGATCTACCGTAGTTAGGCGCTAGTGCCACTATCATATAGCACAGATCATACAGTACATCATGTACTAGAGTAATTGTGCAATAACTTGTGAACAATTTATGTTTCCTTGCACTTTGCTATATTTTCTTTAAATATGGATGCATATAATGCAGCACTTTTCATGCAGCAATATTTCACAATTAAGTCTTTGCAAAAAGCTTTTTTTTATTATTATTGTATATATGACTAATTGCTTTCTGGATCTCCCATTTACAAGAAAACACACATAAAATGTGAGTCAGGCAACTTGGGCCGTGTTGGTCTTTGCCCTGAGAAGCTTTTATATTTGCTTAAGAAATATAAAAGAAAGGAAATCTCTAAAAATGCTTAAGAAAGGAAATCTCTAAAAATGTTCTTAGTGTAGGATTAACTCCAAGAATCTTTAGTTTATCAATATAGAGAGTTAGTGATTGGTTCATCTGATTTCCCTTTTCAAAGATGACACCTCCTGTCTTGTCTGAAGTTAAAGCAGAAAATTTAGTCATGCACTTCTTTTTATGCGTGAAAGGCGTAAAGCATCCAAACACCAAAGCAGGAAATCTGAGAAGACGCTAATGGAAATAAGTGCAAATGTATAAGAAACCAAATACAAGAATAAAACTAAAAGAAAAACAACATAAAAGAATTAATCTGGCAACCCCAGAGAAACACAGAAAATGGCCAAGACGTATCAACTTAAATGGCCCACAAGAGAAAATGATACTCGCACTATCACCCAGGAGAGCGAAATGCCGTTTGACATTTCCCTATTCAGAGGCAAAACATTACACTTGCTGAGGGATTTTGCTAGGTAAACAAAGGACTGTTTGAATTTCAGTATGCAAATAGTTCCGGATGTATTTCTACCTGACTACAAGTGATAATTGAGTTACGCAACTGAAATAACAAGCAGAGCAAGAAGAAGAAGTTGTGTTTCTGTTTCTCAGCCATACAAAAATGGTTCCATCTGTACAGAATGTTATTAATTTTATGATGGTAATTATAGATCTTGTTATATTAATATATATTTATGTATAGTTCTTTTTTCAACAGATGGTGAAAAAAAGAAGTTTTTGGTTTTTAACCTTTATGACTGACCTATGTATCTAAATTTAGTCTCTTATTTTGACATTATGATGGATATAGTTAAGTTAACTCATCGTTGGATACATTAATGTAAAAAAAAAACCTTTATAAACATATTGCTGGGTTTCACGGTCTCTGTTGATGAAAGACACTGTTGCTAAGTGAAAGTCAAGATCCAAACAATCAGCACATACACAACCATGATTGACAGCGCTAAGACCCTCCTCCTGGCTCTGATTGGTTTTTTTTTTGTGTTGCATTTTTTTCAGGCAGCAATAGTAGTTCAGGCAGAAGGTTGAAGAGCTTGATTTTTTTTTTTCACTGATTATCTGTCTCATATGCTGTCATGACATGGTGACAGTTTTAACAAATCTGAGAAAACATATTTTTTTGTAAAAAACACCCTGTTTGTGCAGGCATTGTTGGGTGGCTCTACAAAGATTCTTCACAACACAGCAGAGAGTTAATGAAACCTTTATTCTATTTGTGAAAACGCAGAAACAAGACTTCATTGGTCAAACCTACAGTGAATTATACTACTCTGATTGGAGATTCTATAAGCTACATTATTGAGTTTTGAAATTTACCCTATTAGTACAAAAAAACCTCATCCTGTCTTGTTCTTGTTGCCCTTAGTCATTGTAAAACTTCTTTAGTTCATCGTTTCAGCTGTACAGATTTAACCTTTTCCACCAAAGAAACATATCAGCACTTGGAAATTCATAAAAATGTACAAAACCCCATTATTATTTTTACATTTCTTTCACGTCACATTCAACAAACATTATCTAATATATTATCTGGCGTTGCTGCAGCAGATTGTTGTTGAAGTGTGGATTTGGCTTGTTTTACACTCGCGTACACACACCGACTCCTTGTATCGTCTCTCTGTCGTCTTGATCCGTTTGACCTGTGTTGCCTTAAAGTGGAATATTGGAGGCTCCCTTCATCTTCGTTACCCTGATATAGAAACATATATCAGTGAACGATCTCATGTTGAATTAAGGTTCTCCCGTACTTCATCCGAAGCATCAATATCGGCTCTGATTGACGTAGTTTTGTTACGACAATTGTTCGCAGGGAGGCATTTGTCTGCCAAATTTCAGTTGTTTGTTGTTTGGTCAATATATTAATAATATACTGTATATCGCAATAAACAGTTAGACAAGTTTAACAGAAAATGTGTCTGATTGAATATTCAATCATTTCACTGTCGGGAGAGAAAAGACTTTATCCACTCAATGTGTCAACTAGCCAGCTAAACTAGGTGGGTGGCATCAACTAACTCAGTCATGCTTTGGTTACCTAGCAACAACTTGTTGAGTAACTTGCTCAGCAGCTGCTTACGTTTCGCTACCATACTTCATAACTGCTTAAAAATAATTTTTAAAAAACCAAGAGAAAACTGTGAATACAACAGGAAACGTCACGTCACCAGTTTGTCAGTATTTCAGATATCTAAAACCGAAAATGAATCTAATAATTATCAATAACGACTGATATGAAACGTTTACATCGTGATACATTTTTCGGCCATGTCTGACGTCGAGTGTTTGGCTTTGGATGAAGAATGGGAGAGATTTTAGTTTAAAGCACTAAAATTGAGTTTACATTTGAAAGTAAGTCTCACCTGTGAATCAGCTGTGTGGCGTTCTGCTGGTTCTGCATCCGAGTTTGCTGTGAAACACATTTTTTTTTTTTTTTAATAAAAGGTAATTGTTTTTAAACAGCTTGAAACAAAATTGACATTTACCTGCACAATGATATCGGATTGTTTTCTTCATCCTGCATATCGAGAAAGCCATCACAGCACTCAACATGACGGTGACTGTCAGAGCTCCGCTTAGAAAACGCACAACGAGTTCAGGGGAGTTCACCTCACCTGGAAAAAGAACCGATAAAGTCATTACACATTTAGAAAAAACCTTTTGTAGAGCTTCCCTAGTTTCACGTATAGGTGAAGTGCTAAAAGAAAGTAAGTCATATGAAGCACACAATCTGTTAAAGGATTCTGGGACTGTCGACTGCTACAGAAAACCAGAACCAAACATGGAGAAGCAGCATTCAGCTTCTATGCTCCGCAAATCTGGAGCAAATGTCCAGAAAACTGCAAAGCTGCCAAAACACTGAGTTTATTTAAATCAAGACTAAAACAGACATGTTGCTAGAGTTGCTTTTGAATGGCAGCAAATGGAACAGTGAGCAAAATATTTTATCGATATTGGTGATTTTGATGATGGCATTTGACAAAATGTAATGATTCATAATTGGTGACAGTATAATATTTTTATGATGTAAAGCATGTTGAGCTGCCTTGTTGCTAAAATGTGCTGTACAGGTAAACGTGACTTTAGGCTCATGTAAGGCTGCAGTAAGTAAGAAACAATATAATAATCCTAAACATAAGAATAAATCAGAACATTCTTTGTTATTAAATTGAGACGCTATTGTCAGTTATTTTTTCAGCAGATCTTGAAATACGACACACCTTCTACTTATGGAGGTGATGTCCCTTCAGTTGTTTTGTTATTCAATGACAGTTTTATTATTAGTAGTTCAGTTTTCTGTTCATCCAGAAGGGTAGTTGTTAGAAAAAGCCAAGGGAAATCACTTTGAACTAACTTTTTACCTGCTGACTCCATGTTTTCCCCTTCTTCAAACAGTAAAGACCCACATGAGGCTACAGCGCAGCTGGCAACCCCGTCATCGGACACATCGAGGTTCATCGGAGGCACAATGTAGTCACAGGTGTGTGTTGCTGTCATCATTGTCCTACTGCATCCACCATTTCTGCCTCCACGAGTGTAAATGAGTCCTGGTTGAGATTCTTTTGCCTCTTTGAACCAGTAAAAACTGTTCTTTCCATCACAGCTTCCAGCGTCCACTGAACAGTCCAGAGTCACAGACCCTTCTGGCTGATGGACCAAAGTGTGAACGTTTGAACCAGGACCTTCTACGTTGACTGTAGCTCCGTCTCCGAACTCAAATTTGTTTGAATCGATAGCAACGCAGAAGTAAGTAGCTGAGTCTGAAGGTTGCAAATCAGAGATTCGAAGGTGATTTTTACCGTTTCCCGTTTCTAGTTCAAAGCGAGGATTGTCCTTGAACTCATCGAGAAAGCTGCCTCGTTCGTCCAATTTATAAAGACGGGAAAACATGTTCAGTTTCTGGCCCACAGTTTGTTTAAACCAGTAAATCATCACCGCATTTTTCTGATGATAGAAACATTGAAGAGTAACGTTGCTGCCCACTTCTGTTGAATGAAAAGCCCGTTTCTGACTCAATAATGTGTTCTCACCTGGAGAAAGAGAAAAATAGTTCAATTACCTTGTTCATCATCTGGAAAATGTAGATCTATTTGAAATATTTAAGTGTTTCTTTGCAAAAATGATTAATGAAAACTCACCTGAACTCCCTAAAAAGAGAAAAGTCAGACACCAGGCGATGACTAGGGGCGTCATTGTATCCACAGTGCTGCACTAAACAAAATGAATCTCATTATCAACTCTGCTGATCACAGAGAGGAGGACTCTGATTGGCTGAAGAGAAGCAACGCCTAACTACCCATAAAGACATCTTATGTTCCTCTGTAACGTTGATTATTTTCTACTACCACTTGTTCAGGAAAATCAATTTTCTTCCATTTGCACCACTTATAGTGTGACTGACTATACATTACTATACAGGAAAGCATTCCTGTCTCATTCCAAGTACTCAAGTAGAAAACGTCTGACTATCCAGTAAAAATGTAACCATAAAAATACTCTGGGTGGTCTGAAAATAAATATTTTCTTATGAAGTTGTGTATTTCTAGTCTTTTTGAGTCCTCCTAAACATTATCAATCCATCATCCACAAGGATGATGTTTGGATATAATCAGCTTGATTGTTTTATGAATAATCAATCATTTTTATCAAATAAATAAAATCTTTGCAAAGGAAAAAGTGTATTTCTCCTAATGCAATGGGCTGAAACTGTTTCAGTGATACAAAAGTTAATGGAATACCATTATTGTGATGTGCATCAAAGCATAATTCTGCCATATTTCATCGCTTTGGCTTAGGGTTATATTTAGCGTCACACTACCTCAATGTATGTAAACATTCTAAAGATAATATTTGAATTTTCGTGCCATGACCAAACATGGTTTTACATTTAAAAATTGCAGTTTATGTGAAGCATCTTGAGTGTCACTCACTTGGTGTAGCTGCAGTGCAGGAATTTGAAACTGAAGAAAAAAAAAAATACCACTGCGAACTTCCTGGCAGAGTGCCGAGGGTCTTTGACACAGTGGCTTTTAACCACATCAAATCTGAAAAAAAAAAAGATCGCAGAGCTTTTGATGCACAGTCAACTGACTTAAAGGAAGCAGCAGAACAGGCTCAAAGGAAGGCAAACAGACCAAAGATCTCTACAATCTCCTTTAAAGGCTTTGTAGTTTGTTAAGTGTGGACTCAAAAAAATCTTTTCCTAGTTCAGATAACGTTACCATTTTGTCCACACAAAATGAGAATCAAACAGAATTGCGTGAGAAAGCAACGGCTGTACTAGAAATCACCAGGATGTTTAGGAACCTCACATATAATATATCTGTGAGGCTAATTGTTTTTAGACCTCAGTGCTGCTTCTAACATGATTGACAAAAGCATTTAGAGCAAATCTTTAGGATTAAGTAATTAACTGAAATGTCTTGTGCTAAATCTCCTCTTTTCATGTGGTGTCCCGCAGGGATCCATGTTTAAACCTGTTATTTTTCTTCAGTTGTTTTTAACCTAACTCAACGTTTTGATTCAATTTTTGAAAGCATATCATTTAATTTCAATATTATCTAGCTAACACAAATGTACCCACTCCTGAAATGTTATGTCATTTCCTCCTTTGTTTATCTGTTTTGAGTAAATCTGAATAGAAGGCTTATATTTTAGAGCTTTGTCTCTTGCTTTTAACAGCCTTAGAAAAAGTCACTAATGTTTTTATTTCATCCCACTTGGACTAATGTATTAGTTTTTTGGTGCTTAAATTAATTTTGCCAATTAAATTTATTTTGGAAGCTTAAAATATCTCACTGAAGTGGCACATATTGTGTTAGCAAGTCGAAAACCCATTGTGATGTGGTAACTGTTAAGTACGACTGGCAAAAAAGAAGTGATAACGTATTTAGTTCATTTTTTGCATTCAAACTTGAAATTGAACATGTCTGAAAATAGATACTGTCACCATGTATGTGACTGATTTAATAATCATAACTTGGTCCGTTGCACTGAGTTATGAATGACGTCACTCAAGATTTAAACTGGAACAAGCAAGTGAAATAAATTTTGTCCCATTTTGGTTTCCATACACCCCAGTGATCTGTCAGCTCTGTACAACTCTTTCTAAATCACCACAATCTGCTGAGCCACAAAACTCCAGGGTCTTCTTGTTTTATCTTTTCCTGCTCGTTAAATGACTATCAAACTGCCTTTGCATTATTTATCATTTTATAGTCTTGTGATATTTCTTGGGTTGTACATTTCTAAGGTAGTTCAGGCATAAGCCACTGTGGGCCAGCCTTCCTGTGTGTTAGAGGTCTCAGTTTGTTTTGTTTCCACCAGTGGAAACTTCTGCAGTGCAACACACCACCGTCACCACAGGAGTGGAGGCTAAGCAGTGACACCATTACAGATGGAGCTTCACGGCTTGTAGCGTGAAAGATATTAATAGACTGGGGGATTTTTTTATGAGCCTATTGTATTCATTTCATTTCCTTTATTTTAACCAGGTATTAGCATATGAGCTCAGTAGCCATGGGGCATTTTACAGAACTCAAACAACGCACAAAGCCGACAAAAAAAAGTACTTTATTTCATTCAAATATTTTGGTAGGTTCTTTTTTCCTCCATGTAGACGGTTGTGCTTTATTCTTTTCTGCTCCGTACTCTGGAGTACACACAGACACTCTCGACGTTGTCCTCTTGCTCCTGTCTCTCAACGCTTCTCTTCAGATTCAGAGCAGCATAATGGAGGCTTTCTGTCTGATTCTCCTGCGTTTGACAAAAAAAAAAAAAAGTTCAAGTAAAGGTAGATAAAGTTAAGTAAAATAAGGGAACAAGAACATTTGCTTTGACTTACAGCAGCGTCTGGGGCCTCAGAGCTCATCCGGTGTTTACCCGTCCCTATAAACCATGGCATGTAAAGGAACACCTCAGGTGAGGGTTTAAAGCTGAATTATGTAGAGCTACTATAGAAACCTTACCTTTGCAGGAAGAGCATAACTTTGACTTCAGTTTGTACCTCAGGAAGCTTAAAACAAAGAGCCCGATGGAGGAAAGTGCAAGAGCAACGCTTAGGGAAACCAGAATGACTGAAGGCACTGTGGTGGAGGTCAACATGCAGAAATAGAAAAAGAAAATGAAATATTACACCAGTCTTTGATAGGATAGAATTAATGCAATTAATTTTAGTTGTTTGGGCATATGCAGTAGCTACATACCTGCGATCTCCACCTTTGTTCCCCCTCCAAAAACAACCGACCCACAGGAGACCAGAGCGCAGTGGTAGGTCCCAGCATCCGAGGATCTCACTGGATCCAACTCGAGGTTGGAAGTGCAGTTTATACCGTATAGGGTTCCATTAGAAAGGCTTGTACAGTTTCCTTCACTGGGATACATAAGTGGCGGTTGGGAGGCGGTACGTCTGAACCAGTAGAGCTTCTGTTCCCCTTCGCAGGGCTCAGCAGACACGCTACAGCTCAGATTCACAGAGTCCCCGAGTCGTAGAAGCTTCTTTAGCGTTGGCTGTTGTTTGGACGGCTGAGCGTTCGACGAAGATGTCTTGACATGGAGGAAAACTCCTCGTCCAAATTCGATGGCGTTGAACTCTAACATCGCGCAGTAATACGTTCCTGAATCCGAAGGCTGAAGATCCATGATCATCAAGTCATTGACGCCAGCTTCGGACCTCGCAAGGACTAAAAATCTTTCTTTATATGCGGGGGAAATTTCAGCTTCTGGGTCGTGCTTCATCTGTTTTGATATGATACGGGGTTTTTCTCCCTGGATTTGGTAGTACCAGTAAAGATAAGTTACGGCATCATGCTGACAGGAGCAGGGTAAAGTCACGGTCTCACCAGCTTTAGCGGTCCTAACTCCAGAATCCTGAATAATATCTAAGGTGCTCAAAACATGAAGCACTTTGCCTGTAGAAGAAATGCAAAACGAGGTTTAATTTACTCGTGTAAAAATAATACCAATTCACAAAGAAACACAACTAAATATCTAGTCAATACTCACAGAGAAGCAGGAGAAGAATGTAAAGTGGCTCCATCACTGCAGTAATGCAGACTGTATTCTGAGTACACAGATGCCCCCGAACTCTTAGAAGAAGACTAAGGCTGCCTGTGATTGGCTAAGACGAGTGGCTACGTTTCAAACCAGGCTTACAATTCGTTCAGGCTTAGAAGATCTGTCACATCAGGCGACCGGAGGTGGAATCGGACCAGTTCAGTTCTACCCATTCTGTGTCTGGGAGGCAGAAAGTCTGACATGTGGACCTTTTTTCTGTTTTGTCAATACATGTCAGCACTTTGCTCGTTTACATCCAGTCTGCGTAAAGAAGAGCATTGCATATTCTTCTGTAAATATTGTTTCATTTTATTTTTTTGTATGGGTGTAGGAAGGTGAGTGTTTGTCTTTATTTCATAAGGACAGTGAGTACAATATTCTGTGTCTGTCATTCTGCAACTGCTGCTATTCTGACTTCCTGTTGGGCGTAGCTGTACTGCAGTGCTGATGATAGTTTATATGCAAACATGAAATAACTTTCAATTGTTTTCATTTTTTATGGTCTTTAAAGTTTGTGTTGCTTTTAATTAATTACATGTTAACGCTCCATTATGTAACTTTTGTAAAAAACAAAAATGTTTGTTACATATTTGTTTATTTCCATTATGTTGTGTGACAGATATATAAAACAGATAAAATAATAAAAATATGAGCTCCTCTCTCTTCTCCCAGTGTTCCCAGTACTAACTGCAGAAACATACCACTCAGTCAGACTCAACCAATCAGAAGCAGGAGGAATGTCTTAATGCTGTCAGTCATGTTTTGTACACGCTGCTTATATTTTCTTCAACCCGTTGTTTATGAGGTATAATTATAAATTGTAACAATGAGTCATTGCTTCTGGGTTTTCAATTCTGTTTTCTTTTTTTAGATATTTTGAAAGTAGGAGTTTAGTTTGTGTGGCTTCTTGGCATTTTATGCAAAAGGGTAGATTAATAAATAACTTTTTAGAATTTATTTATTTTAAATATAATAAAATCAACACATTTAAGGAAGTAAAATATGACAGTTCAGTGTTTGTGAATATTCACCTCTGCTGTTTCCTTCTCCCAGCAGGTCTGAACAGGCAGAACATTCCCCGCTGGCTCGTTCAGATTTGACCAGCTCTGGGACTGAACCACACTAGGAAATGGATAAAGGTCTGTTATCAAATTACTGTGTTTTCTGTGTTAAGTTTTGAGTACTTTTTTTCTTTATCCAACCATAGCTTTTTGTTATTACAATTTGCATCCTTAATAGTTATAACAGCTTCTTCTAACTGAGTAGAGGACCTTTACAGCTCCTCCAAAGAAACCAAAAATTGAAAGTAAGCAAATTACTTTACAATCTAACATATAACAAGTTTTCCTTGACTATGTGGTCTTTTTTGTTTTTGGTCATACAAAGAGTTAAAGGACTTAAATTCTTTGGTCTGATGACAAACCACGTGTAAAATGTGTCTAATGAACGCTGGAGCGGATAAAAACCAGGCGGATTTGTTAAACCAGCACAAAATGCTGTACAATAATTTTACTGTATCTGAGCTGCAGTTCAGAGAAATGGGTTAAACACAGAGAAAAGTAATATCTTGGTTCTGATAGAAGAGGAACTATTTGAGTTAGTGGAGATGTTTTCCAAAATGCAACGTCTTGTTCGTTCTGTATTTCTTTTGGGATTGAAAGACCTAGATGTTCTTGGAAAAACTCTAAATATTCAGAATAATACAGTAGTTGTTGGCTGAGTTTGTAATGAGGTAGGAGTACATGCCGTACTGCAATCTGATATGTAAAGACATTGCATGTTTTCTAATAAACGGCCTTTGAAATGAAGGATGATGTCATATTTTTCAGATTTTTATTTGTTAAAAATGTGGAAAATCATGCGCAGGTTTTCTTCCATTTCACAATTATGCGCGTCTTTTTAGTCAGTAACATAAAATCCAGAATTTTTGTTGTTGTTGTTACATGGAAAAGAAGAATGGGAAACCTTTTATCAATTACTAAATATACAGCAGGTTAATGCAAGGCCTGAATAGCTCAGTGGTGTGGACTGAAGGCCCAGTCTTCACGTTTGGGGTTTAAGTTTCCACCAGTGGAATCTTCTTTACAGTAATAACACCTTCACCACAGCAGTGGAGGGCCAAACAGTTGACACCATTACACGGTGAGGTTAGCAGACTGTTAGCAAAGATGATTGAAGGGGAAATTCATAAAACTTCAGCGTCGCTATTTAAATTAATTTGACATTTTATTGTTTCTCGAAGCGGTGCTGCACTTGCAGTACTCATTTGGCAAACGTTGCACCACATTCAAACAGGTTTAAATCAGTCGTGTGAGTTGTTGTTTTCTTGCTTCAGACATTTACTCCTTTAGGCTCTTTACTCTGGAGTATACACAAGCCTCTTCTGTGTCCCCTCGAAGCTGCTGTTCTTTGCTCCTCTTCAGATTCACTGCAGCATAATGGAGACTTTCTGTCTCACGCTCCTGCTATGGGTGGAAAAAGTGGAAATTGCTGTAAAACTTGAAAAAATTTTATATCCTGCAAAAACACATTGTGAATGATGGTCAGTTCACAGAGATAAACTGAAACAGAAGCACTTGTCTTAATGAAAACTTGTTAAAAAGTAACAAGTAAGTTGAAAATGTGGTAAAGAAATAAAGTAGAAGACAATGGAATGGAGAAAACGGAAAGTGAAGCAGAAAGAAGTGATTAAAGCAGAAGTGAGTGAAACTAATCTGTTCAAAGTAGTTTTAGAGAAAAAAGAAAAAGGAGATCAGCATGAAAGAAAAAGAAAATCTGAAACCTCTGAAGCGTGGTTGTATTTGGATAGCTATCATGCAGTAAATCAACGGCCAGTTCACACAGGAACGTTTTTTTCTAAAACTGCTTGCCTGTTTCAAAGACACTCACATCCACAAGAAACTATAAGAATGTCCCAAAATGCCATTTTATTACTCCTCCAGACCTGTAGGTGGCGATAAACATGGAGAACGCATAAGGCCTGTACATAAAGCAGTAAAGACGACAAGAACGGCAAACAACAAAGCTTCAGTGGGGTCTGTTGTGTGGAGCTTCTTCTCCATGTCACAGTGGACTATAAAACATAAACTACAAGATGGACATGTAATCCACCAGTTATTGTAAAGTCTTTCAGGTCGTAGGTCAGGCTAAAGGCTGAGCGTTTTCACAAAAGAAGTGTTTTGCTGTCCATATGATTGTGAAAGCAAAACTGGTAACATTGAAATTGTAGCAGTTTTGCTAATAGTTGCCTACTCTTGAGACTATGCTACTAGCATCTTATTTGCCAGTGTTAGCTACGTTGCTATCAAGTAACAACTCAATCTGAGGATTTAATTTACCTGTAACGAACATAATCTATATATGGTAACATTTAGTTGTCAGTTCACCTTCCTTAAGCTAACATCCCAAAATTGGTTAACGTTCCCTAATTAGCATTCAGTGTGAATTACTAACATACCATTATATTAGCTAAAGTGGTGACATGATAGCATTATCATGATAGCCAACAGTAACATAATTTACATTAACGCGATCTTATTATTTTTGCTAATAATAATTTTAAGAAGAAGAACACCAATAACTAGGAATAAGAACAACTGTATTTATAAGGTGCTTTTAAGGAAAGCGCTGAACAACTAGGAGATTAAAAAAGAAATACTTATAAGATGGCTATATTAAATTATTGAAATATTCCTACTGAACTTACCACAGCTGTTCTGGTTGAAGGAAATCTCTCATTGGCATCGGCTCCTGTAAAACAAAGTATGTCCTGTAAACTAGTACACCAGCCATGGTGTCAGGCTGATACAGATAGATTATTTAAATTGATTTCATGGTCTCACCTTCACATGCACTCTTGAGCTTTAATCGTAGCTTGTACATGGAGGAAGACAAAACAAGGACCCCGATGAGAGAGAGTGCCAGAGCTACACTCAAACAATACACCAGGAGAGACTGGACTATAGTGGATGATGGTATTAAAAAAAAACCAACAAAATTCTTGCGTTAATGTTTGGTAAAACAAAACTGTTTTAATTCCTGTTAATCTGGTTGAAAAGTTGCTTTGACCAGACCACATACCTATAATTTCTACCTTTGTTCCCTCTCCAAAAACAACCGCACCGCAGGAAACCAGAGCGCAGTGGTAGGTCCCTGCATCTGAGGACCTCACCAGATCTAGCACGAGGTAGGAAGTGCAATATTTACCATGAAATGTGCCATTGAAGCCGCTTGTACAGTGAGTGTCACTGGGATACAGGAGTGCGGGTTTCAACCCGGCATGTGTGAACCAGTAAACTGCCGGTTCTGCTGCACAGGGTTCAGCGTAGATCCTGCAGCTCAGGTTCACAGACTCTCCGAGGTGCAGTTGTTTCAGCTTTGGTTGATGAAAGAGCAGCTTTGTGTTTTTTGATGGAGATGTCTTGACATGGAGGAATACTCCTTGTCCAAACACGAGATCAACGTATCTTACAAAAGCGCAGTAATACCTTCCTGAATCCGAAGGCTGAAGATTTGAGATCATCAGATTGTTGACGCCATTTGTGGAGTCTGCAACAACTTGAAATCTTTTTTTGTATGCAAGGGGAATTTCAACTTCCGTGTGGTGCCTCATCCACTTTGATACGATGTGAGGCTTCCCACCTGGGCTTTGTTGAAACCAAAGGAGGTAATTTACAGAATCATGCTTACAGGAACAGGCTAGAGTCACCGTCTCTCCAACTGTAGCGGTCATAATCCCAGTCTGCTGATTCATATCTGAGGTGTTGTTGGTAGAGAGCATGTCACCTGTATGAAAAAGCAAAGATTTAATGTATTTATAATTCTAAATATTCACTATTTTAAGAGTCAAACGACCTGAAAAATACCACAAAATACTTACAGTTTTTGCAGAGGATCAAGAGAACCACAAACAGTAGCTCCATCTTCAAAGCTTTTTGGTCTGTATTCTGGGTTAATAGACAAATGAAGCTCATATACGAGATAAATTCTGTTTGTGATTGGCTAATATAAATGGTTAAGTTTAGAAGTCAGACTTGTGATTGGTTCCAGTCTATACAATCTCAGTGACGAGGTGATTGGAGGTGGAGTTGGGGTCAGTTCAACTCTTTCATCAAAGGGCAGAGGATGTGACAAAGTTGATACCATGTGAAGGAAACTTTGCATCGATGAGAATCTGTTATATTGGTTTTTCACATGTTGGTTATGTTTGTATTGCCTGAGTATTCCTTAATTGAAAAAAAAAAACTTGAACGAATATTTAACAAATCTTTGTTTAAAGGCAGTTTCAAGGTAAAACTGTGACATTTCACCTTATTCTTTTTGAAAAATATACATAGTACTTTATCACAAGCTGATTCTGTTTTAACTACAGTCTGTTCTAAAATTCAACAGAAGTTGTTTTCCAGCAAATACAACCAGGGTTCTTCTGGTGATTTGTGGATGCAGGCGTTCTGCTGCTGGTTTTCCAACAGAATTGAACAGCAATGTTTGATGGTGAAGTCACCCAACTTAAATGACAGTAGCAAATGTAAAACAGAAAACTTTCACAGTCTTTACAGACTAGAAAAGAAGACTAGATTTTCTTTTCACACCTGAACTGTTACGAATAAAGTTTTCTTTTTGTTTTTTTTTAAGAAGGCCAAGATCCTGGTCCAAAAATCCAACAAAGTTTATTTGACTGTTATTATGTTTGTTAAGTAAAAAGTGTCATTTTGACTCGTTTGGATGAAGAATCCATATCAAATTTGAATCATTGAAGATGTTAGGGGCTGGGCAATACATCAATAACAATACATATCACTGTAGACAGGTGATCAATATTAATAGATAACCCATCCAATAGAATACTCAATAATTTCGCTGAACTCCAAACCAGAAGCGCACAGCATTCTGGGAGAAAAGCTTTGGTCGCTCATCCTCTGAAGGCCACCTGAGCAGGTTTTGTAGCATCAACTGCACTCAGTTATTAGTTACCTAGCAACAACCTGTTGAGTAACCGTTTCAGGTTTCACCTCAAATTACTTAAAAAAACAAAAAAAAAAAACAACAACAAAAAAACCCAGCTGTGTTCATATCTACTGACATAAGATGCAAAATGAATTTTACTTAATTCATTTAGTTTCAAATAAGGGACACTAGAGCCCACAAAAAGCCCCCTGGTGGGGAAGCAAAAAAAAATAAATTCATTTAGTTTCACTTATTCTTATACTTTTTTTATATATATATATATAATGATTGTGTGTGTAGTCTCCTTTATTTGTAGGTATTTCTAATGTTTGTATTTTTTTTATTGTATTTATTCCCAAAATTTGTAGTGAAGTCATTTTAGTTTTTAGACAAACTGAACATTGTCTAGAGACATCAGATCAAAAAATTGTCTTTTGGCATTTATTAACAAAAATGTTCATAAACGTGTCGCTGCCAAATAAATTTAATCAAATTCAAATTATTGTTACTGAGCAACACTTTACGTTTCAAACTACCTGAGTCTCTCCATAAAATGACTGCATAATGTTTTCTTTGACTTCAGGCGTTAAAAAGCAACACTAATCCTGAGATTGTCGCTTCAGATAAATACAAGAAAGAGCAGGAAGTGCTGCCTTGTGAAAATATTTTTCTATTATCTCAAGAAAATCAGTTTCTTTGGATTTCCCACACGCTTTATCGCACTGCCGAAGATTTGAGAGCTTTGCCAAGTCAAAGCCGTTGCAAAGCACGTTTGAGCGTTACTGAAGGTGGAGGCCTGTTTGTTGGTTTCTGACGAGTAGCAGTCGACTTATCTATGGGAACGAGGTCAGAAGTGTTGTTTCGCAGCAGAGCGAACGGGCCGGCAAACAACCAAACAAACATCCTGCTTGTAGGAGAGGTGAGACTGACAAAACCACAGGAGCTACAGGTGGTGTGAGAGAGCTTGACCAGAGCAGGAAGTCAGGACATATATTTATAGATATGTGAGTGTGTGTGTGTCTGTGTGTGCATGTTTTAATTTTTAATTTTTTTTTAGCACAGGCATTTTTCTAACGATTTTATTAATGTATTATTTCATCATATTGTCGCCCCCTCTAGTGGACCCTAGAGAAACTACAGTCTCATGTGACAAAGACCTCCTCATTCATTACTGTAGGCTCTATATCTGCTTAAAGAAAGAATGGAGAAACCATTATTCACAATCTACTGCCATATTTATTTATTACTATATTATTCTAAACTCTTTCATGCCTTCAAAGCTTTATGTTAAAAGATTCAGCATCTGTCTGTGTGCCTTTTGGCCAGTAGGAGGCAGCAGCAGCTCATCCAAATATCAAATCAGTCTTTATAAGATATTTATATAACAGATTATTTTTAAAACTGTGACATAATGTAATTTTAATCAGTATCTTTGGTCTTAACAGTCTTAATATTTTGTCTGTTCATTTTTAAGCAGTAAAAATAATTGATTAGATAAATCAAGCAAAACGCTGCAGTTCGCTTTTACTGACACCAGAGGCCGCTGTGACGTTACATAGTTATAAGACATGAAACTATGACACTTATGAAGTTCGTGAGGTGGAAAAAAAACATGAAACATGAAACACTTGTTTGCTAATATGTATCAAAAGCACCAATCTGCTGAAACATGAGTGAAAATTAATCACTTCAATAAATTTTAAATAATTTTTACTCACGGAAAAATATTATTCTGCAAACCAAAAGAGTGTAATTACTTAGAAATGGACAATTTTACTATTAATGGGTTAAACTGAGACGACATTTTAATGAAGAGAAAATTAATAAAAATAAATATATGAGTAAACAAAGTTAAATCCAGATCACAGGAAAAAGAAAATTTCATCTGGAAAAACCATGTAAAATAATTGCATTAAATCTAAATGTTTAATTATTTATAATGCAAAAATATTATTTTGTAACTTTAAATTGTTTATAGTTTGTTTTATACCGCTAAAGCAGACTTTAAGCAAGTCTGTTTTTATTGTTTTATTCGCTACTTCTAATGGTCTCATGTAGGCAGTTAGCTGTTTGTGGTGCTATGTGCTGTCAAATTAAAACAAAAGTACAAAATGTGATTTTTTTTTTTTCCTTCATCTTCGTTACTTTGTTTCTGTAAAACACTTCAATTTTTTGGGTGTGAAAAATGCAACAACAAATCAATTTGTCTTCAACTCATCTAAAGGTCAAAGTGTTGACCTGAAAACTTAAAAATATTTAGCGACAAATGATTACTTACATTGTTGGTGGTTAAAGCTAGCTGTGTAAGCCACTTTAACTTGATTAATAATGTCATTACTATATATGTTTAGTCATAAACATTAATAATTACATCAGCCAAACATTTGTTGCAAATTGACATTGTAGTGAAATATCATCTGTGATGCCTGAATTTAGATGTTAGCATCATGAAACCGTCTCACAGCAACAGCCTTCAGTCAGAGGCCTCTTCAGAGGAGTTGCGAGATTGACTGCTACTGGAGAAGATACTTGGATGATATGAGTTACCACCAGATTTTAATTTCTCTTTGGAATAAATAAAGTATTATTGAATTGAAATTGAGTGAAATATGTCCACACCCCCCAAACCCAAACCGAGGCTGAGTCAGTTAAACCCTCCTGTTATGTTCCGGGTCAGATTGACCCGTTTTAAAGTTAAAAATTTCTTTTTTTAAATAGTTGGAAGTATTTTTTTTGCATGAAACTTTTTCTATTTGTCTTAATAGGTGCACTCTACATATAAATTGAAAATGTATTAATTTTGCACATTTGCCACCCCTGCGTAAAAAAACAGATACTGTTCGGGTCAATTTGACCCGGCAGTCAAGTTGTAGAGTAAAAAATATTTAAAAATTGTCCAATTCTATATGTTTCCTTGAAGCTATGAACCATATTTCACCACATAGACACAAACCACACCACACACATACATGCACATGTGGACACACACGAATCCACTTTCTCACTATTCTCTTTACCTCACTAGGAAACCGCGAGAAAGCAGGTGTTCATACAACTTTTGACGGGAATCTTTTCTGTTCCCGTGGAAACCCTCCACCCACACTGAGTGACACTCGGAGGAAGTGAAGGAAAACATAAATACTCTTTGCTTGACTCATTTGTCTTGATTTTAATCAGCGGGTCAATTTGACCCTGAACAGTATGTGTGTCTCAAGTTCAATAATAATAAAAAAAAAAGTTATATACATTTTTTTTTTTTTTTTTTTTTACAAAACATCAATTTCAAGGAAATTATTGCTTTTATTGTGTCTAGTTTTTTTTCAGTGGACATAAAAGATGTACTGTCAGAGACTCGGCTGACGTCTCTCTGAAGGAGCTTCTGAAAAATCAGCAGCTCATAAAATCACGAGCCGAGATCTTTAAAGAGTTAAAGATTAACTCTTTAAAGATTAACTCTGTAAAGAGTTTAACAGTTAAAGCAGTTCCTTTTACCATGTCGTGGAGTTACCACGGAAACCAGTGAGTGCTGCTTTGTGTTGGTTGCTGCTTTGCTTTCACTTGTGTCGCCTCAGTTTTATCGCGTGTTGTGCAACAGGGGTTGCAGCAAATGTTTGCTCTAAATCAGTAAATTTAACAACGCTGAACAACAAACACAACATCTGTCCAAAGAAGAATAATAATTTATTAACAAAAGTTTAACCATGCAGTCAAAAATATTAAGCCAATAAACCCTGTATCTTATGACGGAGTACTTATGACAGAGTAATACAAAATAAAATCTAAAAAACAACAACATAAGAATAAAGTCATTAAATGATCAGAATTAGGAGAGGCGGGTAATACTAGTCACATTTACTTGAATAACTTTTTGAGGAAAAGGACATTTTGCTGTACATTAAACTTTTACTTGAGTTATGAACTAATGCGAATCTTACTTAAGCAAATGGATTTTGCATTTAAAGTAATAGACTTCAGATATTGGAAACTTTAGATTTTTAGATTTCTGCAACTTTGGCACAAATCTGGGCATTTTCTACATGTCACTGTTTACATCGGTGCTTATTTTGCATCAACAAACATTTATTTTAGTTTGAAAGGCTAAATGAACGTTTGCTTTTGCTCACATAGAAATGAACGTGTCGTCACGCTGCAGTCTTTCTGGCTGAACCGATACAAAATATGCATTTCATTTTATTAGACCTTGTTACTATTATTATTCATGCTGATTGTGTCTTTGAAACCCAAAGATCTCATTTACAAAAGAAACCGTTTGATCTGAAAAGACATGAGTCACACTGCATTATGAATTCCTGTGTCACTGGAAGGTTAACCTGCTTGATCAGAACTTCTTCATGTTCTGATTCATCACAGATCAAAGAGATGAAAGCTAAAGGAATTATTTTTGGATTTTACTCCAGGTTAGAGGATGGTCAGCCCCCGCAGCTGGTTGTACTCTGCTCTGCAGTTCAGTCTATGACTCACTCGTTGTGATGGTGTCTTTCTCCGACTTTCTTATGAGCATAAATGTTTTTAGATGTTCCTGTGGCTCTGTGCGACTTTTGACGTGTCAGAACAAGGAGCGACTTGTATCCTGAACCCAGGATCTGACAGGCATCAGTGAAGACTGTTGTACCGTTTCAGGGTCCTACAGAAACAGACAAAATATCCCTTTCAAATATTCCTTTCTCGATCAGCTTCGTTCTTCTCTCTTTACAGTGGAGGGTGGCTGTTCACAGCGCAGGCAATTTCCACAGTTTCATAGCGTAGAGCCGGAGAATCACACATTAGCGATTGGGTAAAATTTCAAACCTCGTTAGAGTCCACGCCTCCAGGAAGCAATCGTTTCTCAACAGCCGAAGGTCCAGACTGTTTGGACCAAGCAAAGCGTTGAACAGCGGACTGGTTTTTACACATGAAACGTGTTTTGAAATGTATCCACTCTGGATGAGTTCCATCTACTGGTGGGACTTCTTGTTGTACTGGAAGTCCCACCTGCCTGGCCCGAACCAGCTACAATACGAATGTCAAAAGTCTGTCGTCGAGGGCTGGGATCCTGCATGCTTCAGTTCTCTCTTTGGATCAACACACCTGGATCCAACGACGGCTCAGCAGCCGGCCTCTCCAGAACATCGACGTTCCAAACCATGCAGGATCCCGGCCCTCGAGGACCGACTTTGGACACCACTGACCTGTGAAGGTTCAGAGTGAAGGAAGAAGTTTCTAATCCAAGATTTGATGAAAAATGACTATTTCCATGGACTTGACTCTTACTGCATGGAAGACACCCTGAAACCTTAACCTAAAAGTAGATCAAAGCTGAAGCAAATGGATTATGTGTTTTCCAGCCACTTGGAATCATTTTAAAGTAACTTTGTTGCTTTTAGTTTTTATTAAAATGCTATATAAATATATATATATATGAAACACGACTTGAAAGAAATTTTACTTTGCAATGTAACGTCTTAAAATCAGGCCTCATTCGCTTTAAAAACTCCTACTTTTCCTGATGCTCCACTTTCAGGAAGTCATGACAACTTAAGAACAGTAAAGGTTCATGAAGAGAAATAGTTTCTACAGGAGATTGAAGGATTTATCAAAGATGCATGAAAAATAATAATAATCAAGGCACCGGTCCAGATATGTTTATGATGAAGGGATAACATTATAATGTAACGCTCCAAAAAGTCCATTTTCTTTCATTGTAAAAGGCATGAATGTTTCATCATCCACCTGTTATTGTTCTGACCAAACAACAATGAAAGTTTTCTGTTGTTTGTTTGAGGACTTTCTTTCAGCCGATCAGATTTGTCATGCCTTGCTGGATTTTTTTTTTTTTTTTTTAGTAATACCACATCATGACCGTTGCCAAGCGGTTGTCGTGGTTTCAGACAGCCCGGACCTGCAGGGCGGGATCTTGTGTATGAGATCACGTTGCAACGTGTTTAAATAAGGCGAGAAAGCCGACTCCCGCTTGTGCTTTTCAGAGAGTCTAGTCGCCATGGACAAACTTCAGGTGAATTGCTGCTGTTTCAGCTCAGAACTGATCTGAGGCAGATATTTAATTATTTTCTTTTTTTATTGCTCAATAATTCAGCAGTTGGAATTTCTGTCATCTCCTGGCTTGTCATGCTTGTCTGGTTATCCAGAGCAGGTTTTAGTCTAAACCATTCATGGCTCCATGTTGTGCCATGAACGAATGTTTGGGTTTCACGGCTGAAGCTGTGGACAGTTCTGTTTGCTCTTAGGGGTTTCCAGATCTGAAATGATGTCTTTGTGCTTTTAAGACATCTAGCATGTGGCAATCAAAGCTTGCTTCCAACCTTCCACTTTTTCTGTCCAACATGTCTGAACTGGCCCCGCTGACTGAGAGATAAAACGTAGACAAACTATGAAGCTGATTTACAGACGATCCTTATCATCGAAAACCACACTGAGTTTTTTTTTTTTTTTTTTTTTTTTTAGTTGATTCTTGCATCAAACTGAAAAGCAAACTGGATTTAAATGTTTTAATTTTCTGTCATTTTCTCCCACTGTGAGTGTGTTTGACTGTCTTTGTGCGTGTGTGTGTGTTTCCAGGTGAGCGTTGCATGTGCCATGCTGATGGTGTTTGACAAAAGCGTGGCAGGACTGATTTGTCCGATGTGTCCCGCAGGTTAGAAAGTTCTGCAGAAATTCTAGAGACGACAATCCTGATGCTAAACTTCAGGACTAATGTGTGGGTGTGGGTGTGTGTGTGTGTGTGTGTGTGTGCATTAAACCTCCAGGTTACTATGTTATCAGAAACTGCTCAATGGTTCTCGACGCTGCAGTTGGGACTAAGTGTTTTCCATGCACCAAATGCTCAGGTAAAACCATCAACGTTGCTTCATCATGTTGAACTCTGATCACTGACTTCTGTTTCGTTGCTTCTTTACTCTCTTTAACGTTATTGCCGTGTTGCCGTATCCTGCAGATATTTCCATGGACGTTCTGAGTCCTTGCTCTCAATACTCTGACACCGTTTGCTGGAACCAAACCGCCAAGGCGACAGGGAATCCCGAGCCGACAGGTAAGCTCACCTTCAGCGGCGCCGACTGCCCGCTTCCTCTCATCGACTGTCTTTCTCTGACCCTCGTCTTCCTCTTGTCCTCAGGCGTTCCTCCCACCGTGTGGATCCTTTCTGGGATGTAAGTATCAGGGTTGGAGTAGCTGTGGGATTTTTCATTGTAGTTTAGCTTTATTTTGTTGTGATTAGTGACTCACTTAACATTTTCTTTCTCTCTGCCTGATTAAAACCTAAAAATAACCAAGAGTTAGTAACATTCTAAAAAAAAAAAAAAATCCTGGAGTAAATGTTTTCAGACTTCTTTGAAAGAGATTATCTCATCCGTCCAGTTGTTACGTTCCTTCTGAGGTTTAGCTTAACCTCCAACTGTCTGAACCCGTCAAGCGTCTGATTGGTTGGGGAAGTACAGGTGGGGTCGTATGCCGACGCCCTGATTGTGCTTTATGTGTTTTCCAGATTTGCATCCATGCTCTTGCTCACCCTATTGGCTCTTTACATCAAACTGATGTTCTTCAAACACATGTCAAACTTTAACAAGCTCCCCAGCGCTGAAAGCAGGATATCTAAGATGACGGACTTTAACCCTCCGGACACTACGCTGCAAGCCTGCGCCGCCTGAAGATGATAGGCTTGACCAATGGTATCAGGAGACCCACCGACCGAGTGAAACACAGGAAGAGCCCCCCCGTTTGAGCAGTTCATGGTTAGTTCAGTCAGGTTAGGTTTAGGTAGTTAGATCAGGTTAGCCAATTGGACATGGGAATGAGAAGTTAGGGTTTAAGTTCCTGGGGTGTGTTAGCCAAGGCCGATCGCCGGACGTTTTAAATCTCCCAACCCTGCTGCTGGAACCGAGTCACGTTAAAGAGGCTCCTATTGAGCTGAGTCATGGTTCTGGTCCCGAGGGAGTTGTTAGGAAAACGTTTTAACTGTTAGGAGAAGACGAGAATCTGGCTGAAACAATTCAGCGACAGCAGGGACGGATTTACGCCACATGTGCGCTAAGAGAGGATGAGTGGCGTCATATAAAAAGTACTGCAGGTCTAAGACCCAGTATAATGTGTTAAACATTTAATGTCCGTCTACAAAGCTTAGTTTGTGTAAAATTAAAGAAGCTTTTCTGTATTTTAGCTCCACTGTGACCGAATCTATAACGGAGGACGTAATGAGGGCAGAATGTTTCAGAGGAAGATTAGGAGCAGATTTCTATTTTTATCTCTTCAATTAATTAATCCAATAATAAAGCCATAACTGATACATATCAATTAGGAAAACATGAAACGTCAACCACAACAATTTTTTAATTTGAGTCTAAAACAAGTCTAGGTTTAGTTTGCAAATGAATGAATGAAAAAACAACTTAATGACAGATTAGGCCAGATTTAACCGGCATTTATGAACTATTTATATATTGTTTAGACAAATATGGCAAAAAATAAATAAATAGAACAAAATAAAGGTAAAAAAATTCAAATTTTTCCTCTGTCTCCAACGCCAATGCAGAAACATTCTGTTTTTTAGACAGTTTTTTATAGAGTTGGCTGAGGTCATGTATGTTTTTTTTGTAAAAAATCAACACATTTTTATTCAACAATGTAATAAAGATGATAATGCTGAATGCAACACTGCATTGGTTTGTGGAACAAATTATTATTATTATTATTATTATTATTATTACTTTGTTATAGAGCAACGTTGCAGTCGCTCTGTGCTGCCAAGCAGAGCTGACAGCAGAAGAAGAGTTAACAGGAAGTACTTTGTTCACGCATAAAAACACGTGTGACACATTTAAGCGTTTGATATTACAAAGGAAAACCGGTATAAGTTTGGGACAACTGGTAAACAATATTATCGACATATGATCAATTCATTACGGCTTCGGTTTGGTTTATCCATGCAGCACCAGTTCGCAACTAATGTTGTCTGAAGGCACTTTCAAAATAAAAAAAATGCTTTAAAGAAAAAGAAAAATATAATGTCTGTCCCATACTGTGGATCACCTCTGATTGAATCGGAGTATGCACTTTAATTCCAGCTCTGAATATAACTTGTGAATGTAAGACATTAAAAAGTTTGTAGAACCTGTCATACAGACAGAGTTCACTGCTTCAGGCGGTGAGATGCTTAGAAGTTCTTCACATTTAAAGGGGAAGGTATAGAATATTTAGGGAAGGGCTAATATGAAAATATACATACCAATATAATTTACAAGCTGAGCGGGTGCATTGAAACACCCCAGACAGATAACTCAAAAACATAAAATGTGTTATGAAGCCAAGTCTGTCTCTTATTACATGGATGGATGAATACAACTGCTACCAAGCCTTAGTCTTACTTTTTATGAACTTTTTCAGAAAGTTGCAAAAGGATTCTTCACTCTTTTGAACCACCTTTATGAATCTACACACTTTGGCATTTAATATTCTACTCTGTCGTTTTGTGAGTGCCACTAAAACTATAGCAGGTAATGGCAAGCTGTCTATGTTTACATTGTGGCATCTGATCCAAAATCTGATCAATTTCGTAAATCATACACAAGTCATACACATTACTCGGCTATGCAGAACCCAGAAAGGTTGATATTCCCATAAAAAGTCGACTGACTAGTGGCCACGACTAAAAGCAGTTAGTCGGGTCAAAGAGTAACAAAAGGTTCAGGTAAAATCTAGACCAATAAAAAAACCACAGAGCCTATTCCGACATTCACTGCATCCGTATTGGAGAGGGAAATAATCCCTCAACAATAAAAAAACCAACCAGATGCTTCTAACATGCTGATTTTTGATCCCTGGCAAACAAATGAAATTCCATTGTTTTAGTTATTTTTTTTAATGGGACGAAAAATAAATGTCTTACATTGTTTATATTTATAATAAAAGGAATACATATTTGACTGCTTTGCTATTTACATGAGCAAATTTGAAAACAGGACTTTTAAAACTTGACATTAGCTGGACCCAAACTTAGAACCTTACACATGTAACCGGGTTTCTATTTTGTCATAGCTGCAGAAAATGCATTTTATTATTCGGATTGTTCCTTTACCTGACAGTAAACACCTTCGAAAACCCCTTCATTGGTATAACTGTGTGACCTTAAGCTTTGGAGCTCCTCTTCTTTATTTCTTCTTCTGTGGTATTGTTGTTAAATTGTTTGCCACCCTCCCCTTTGGTCACGTTGTCCTGTTAGAGAGGTAGGTGTTGTTTATTTTTTTCTTCATCTAAATGCATCCAGTATGTTTATAGATTCTACATAAAAGTTATGCTCTGCAGCTTTACCTGTCTGTGGTGCCGACATAAACTGGTTGGCGACCCAGGCCTGTTGACCGACAAAGACCAGATTGACGGTTAAGTTGTAGTTAAACTGGTCCTCTGGTGTTTTGATTCAGCTCAATGGGTAATGAAAGGTAAAGAGTTGAACTGTTTGTCCTTCATTTCGCTTGTATGAGAAATTTTGAATGTTTTCTCTTGAAAAGTTCCCATCCGTCCACTGCGCATACCCGAGGCTGTGGGTGGGCTGGTCTCTATCGCCAATGTTCATTGGCTGAAAGGTAAGGTCGCCAGTCCTTCACAAAGAAACACAGACACACATAGGACAAACGCTGCACACACACTCATACCCAAGAGCAATTTAGAGAGAACTGTTTTCGGACTGTAGGAAAACGTCAGAGTAGCCAGAGAGAACCCAACGTATGTCCAGAGAGAACATGTGAAGTCCACACAAAGGAACCTGGACTGGGACGTCTTGCTACAAAGCATTCCTACTGATCCATTCCTAATATCTTTACCACCAAAGACTTAAACTCTGCCTTTTCACACGGTTAGCTGAGAAGGTGGCGAGTCTAAACAGGTATCAAGGGCTGATAAACAATAATTACGCAAACACACACACGGATAGTATGCTTTATCTTTAAATCTAGATTTCCCTGGAACGCCCGGCCCTACCTTGGCTCGCCAGGGTTTCCCTCTGTAACCTGTGTAGGTGTTGAATCTGTTATATGTAGTTCAAAAGGTTCAGACAGCAACAGACCATAGCTGGGTACATTTTTAAATTAAAATAACTGGATTCAAATCAAAGAGCATTAAAAGGACACGCCTGCATCTGTAAGCTGTACAGCTGAATTATTACATGTAT
The DNA here is from genome assembly GCA_903066815.1 of Brachyrhaphis roseni. Lineage (NCBI taxonomy): Eukaryota > Metazoa > Chordata > Actinopteri > Cyprinodontiformes > Poeciliidae > Brachyrhaphis > Brachyrhaphis roseni. The sequence goes on along the minus strand of CAEFZY010022089.1, from coordinate 3,075 downwards.
TCAAGTAGTTAAGATGTTAAAACTAAGGCCTGGAGAAAATGCTTTGGGGTTTTTTAGATTTTATAATCGCAAATGTACAACAAGGTACATCAAGTTTAAAGATTTACAGAGTTCAAGTTTAGGTTGTAAACATACATGACCATAAAAGATACTTGGTTGAAATTCTGCTGCAGTGCTTGGTACCCAGCTAAAACTGAGCTAAACGATATAAAGCGTGCTAAGTGCATGGCTAACAATGAATATGATCCATGTTTGGACTGTTTGGACTAAGACGTAGATAGTGAGACAACAAACCGTGGATTTCACATTTCCCATAATGCATCTGGAGCAGTGTGACAAGCAGCTGAGGAAGAACTACTGTATAAGTTTCACTGTAAATCTGCTGTTCCTCATCTGAATAGTCACTCAATTCAGATCTTACATTTGGCATTTCTGAAACCAACAATGCTTGTGTTTTGCACTGTTTTTTTTAAAAAATGCTTTTATTATTATTTTTTTATTTCTGAAGGTACACTCAAAACCCTTAAAAATGAGACCAGAGAAGTTTAATCCTTGTGGCAGCTTCAACATGTACAGTTTTTCATCTTAAGCCCAAAAATAGAATCTCTCAGAAAAGTGTGATGTATATTTTTAACATCCAAATGTTTTGAAAAGAACCAATGGGGGCGTAAAGTCAGATTTAAAATAAAAAGAGGTTCAAAAATGGACCTGCGGAGACACGCCTTGTTTCTTTGAAAAAGACACACACATTGTTACTGTGGGTGTGTGCTACATTACTACATTACATTAAATGCCAGTTTCTATCTCCTTATCACCTATCAACGGCTTTTCAAGTTTCCACTCCCACTCGTTTTGCTGCATTTTTTTTTTTCATCCCACACATGACCCATTACTCTCCTTGTATGTTTGCAATGATCTGATCCAACATGTACGGGTGTCTTTAGCTGTTTTCTACAGATAAAACTGTAGAAGAGCGATGAAACTTCTACTTTCTTATATCATTTGCACTATTCCTATAATGTCCCAAAATGGCTGTTTTGTTCTCTGTTCAACACAGAACGTAAGCAGAAAGTCTTTCCTCCACAGGTGGTGCTTCATCTCCCTCTAGTGGTTGATAGTAGAAATCTATGAAGTGAATGTAGCGAAAGTGAAATTTTTTATGATCTCAAAATAATAAAAAAAAGACTTGCAACATATACTGTCTCAACTGAAAATACAAGCTAAGAAATTTGCGACATATTTTGTAATGTAACGGTCTACAAAAGAATGACTTTTACCTCCAAATAATTTATATATAAAAAAATAAAATAAAAAAAAATAAACATTTTGGAAAAATGGAAAAAAAAACATTTTATAACAGCACAATAGAATATCTTGTACTGTGTGTGAGGAAAGGCTTCTTCATCAAACACGTGTAAAACATTTTAAGAAATTGATGAAATAGGATAAGCAATGACACAGACAATAAATGGGATGTTGATTAGCTAAACGAACTATAGAATAGAATAAATTAATTGCACAATGATTAAGCTGGTGTGCAGTTTGGTACACATTTTTCACTCACTTATGGAAACCTTCCTGTAAAAAAAACATTTAATCAACTGTAGTTGAGGGAAGAAATTTTTTGATGCCATGATAATGTTGTTTTTTTTTTTTTTGAGGAATAGTTGTAATGTGAATTAACTTGTGGTTAACACATAAGGTGGTCTGCTCTTGACAAGATTAACCAAAGAGGAAATTCAAAAATCTCAACTTATTAAAGTTATTTTTACTATATACTATAATATACTAACAGGAACAGCTCTTAAACTAGGATCTATGTGGCTCTTAAAAGAGCCGTTGTGTTAGTTTTCTCTGCAGCCTCTAAGCTCTCTCTCCGCGGATGCGGCGGGCCAGCTGGATGTCTTTGGGCATGATGGTGACCCTCTTGGCGTGGATGGCGCACAGGTTGGTGTCCTCGAACAGACCCACCAGGTAGGCCTCGCTGGCCTCCTGCAGAGCCATGACGGCGGAGCTCTGGAAGCGCAGGTCGGTCTTGAAGTCCTGAGCGATCTCTCGGACCAGACGCTGGAAGGGCAGCTTGCGGATCAGCAGCTCCGTGGACTTCTGGTAGCGACGGATCTCTCTCAGAGCCACGGTACCGGGCCTGTAGCGGTGAGGCTTCTTCACGCCGCCGGTAGCCGGAGCGCTCTTCCTGGCCGCCTTGGTGGCCAGCTGCTTCCTGGGGGCTTTGCCTCCGGTGGATTTACGGGCGGTCTGCTTGGTTCTGGCCATGTTTCTGCTTCTGCTGCTCTGATCTGGATCAGGAGACAAATGTTGCAACCCGTCGAGGCTCCGCTGCTCTTAAGCTGAGGCTCTGGGCGTCACTCTGTGACGCTGCAGCTCCGCTCCGGATCCTGGTTGGTCAGCGGCTCCTCCTGGAGCTCAGCGCCGCCCAGAGGCGTCGATTCCCGGCTGAATGTCCGCCGCTCATTGGAGGAAGCTGCGTTCAAAAAGTCCCGCCCTGCTGGGAGCTTTTCTGGTTGGTTGCCAGCATCGTCCCGCTTCCTCTCCGCGGACATATAAAGCAGCTTTCAGCCGCTGCTTGGTACATTTTCTCGAGTCTCGTCTCCAGAAACAAACGTTAACAAAATGAGTGGCCGCGGAAAGACCGGAGGAAAAGCCCGAGCCAAGGCCAAGACCCGCTCCTCTCGAGCCGGACTCCAGTTCCCGGTGGGCCGCGTTCACAGGCTGCTGCGCAAAGGAAACTATGCGGAGCGGGTCGGTGCCGGAGCCCCCGTCTACCTGGCCGCTGTGCTCGAGTATCTGACCGCTGAGATCCTGGAGCTGGCTGGGAACGCCGCCCGGGACAACAAGAAGACCCGCATCATCCCCCGTCACCTGCAGCTGGCCGTCCGCAACGACGAGGAGCTCAACAAGCTGCTGGGTGGAGTCACCATCGCTCAGGGTGGAGTGCTGCCCAACATCCAGGCGGTGCTGCTGCCCAAGAAGACCGAGAAGGCCGCCAAGGCCAAGTAAACCGGCTGCTGTTGCTTAGCAACAAACACACAACGGCTCTTTTAAGAGCCACACACT